>CM062811.1:561295599-561560025 GCA_031772625.1 Pinus tabuliformis | reverse complement strand
GGGGATGTTTCCATGACTCCTTCTAATCCTCTCTCATTAAATATATGCACGAATTCTTTAGTTGACAGGGTGTTCATGTCTAAATTCTTTGCAATTTCTTCGCACTATGCATACTCGACCTCTCAATTCAACAAAGTTCCAAATCTAGGGACAACCGCTTATAACAAGTCTGAAATTCAAACCCCATAATTATATCATATTTAATCAAGATTGCATTCAGATTGTGTTCATTAATTGCATATCTATCCTTAGATCTTCATAAATGCAATTTTTGCGTACTTTTCTCTTTTAACAGTCATATTTCTGTTTTCCGGTTTACCTCGACATATCCATATTGTAGAAAACATCCCTTCTTCTATCGCAGTTCCTACAAACTCCAACATATTTTAGACTATAGCGAAGTAATTTCTTGCTTCGAAGTTCTTTCTGCAACGTAGTTTATAGTCTAGTGCCCACTTTCAACTGCAGGTGGCACTAAGAATTTTCTCCTTTCTTCCTTAAAGTGAAGCTATAGGGGTAGGGTTGTCTTTGTAAAACTTCAACATACTTCCATTTACTCTTCCCTAAACAATTCTTCCGTTTAACTTCACTAATTGAATTGCGCTTCCATTAGTAACATGATTCATAATGTAGGGGCCCAACTAATGCATCTTGAATTTCCCTGGAAATTTCACAAACTTACTGTCATAGAGGAGAACAAGCCCCCCAACTTGGAACTTCTTTTGCTTAATATGTTTGTCATGCCAGAATTTTTCTCTTGCTTTTTGTACCTGCTGATGGAATCCTACTATAAATATGTCTTCTTCTAAAGAAATCAACTACGATATTCTTTCTTCCATTATGTTAGGGTCTGCCATATCTGTAAAAGCTACAATCCTCAAGCTAGACATAATGTATTCCATGGACATCACGACTTCTTGCCCATAAAACTAGTTTGAAGGGTGTCTGGACTGTCAACTTTTTGCATGTAGTCCTATAAGCCCATAATACTGTTGGAATTATGAGATCCCAACCATCTCTATTCACATTGCATACCTTAGTCAGTGCATTCTCCAAGATCTTATTAGATGCTTCTACTATTCCATTGGCCCGAGGGTGATAAGGAGTACTCTACTGATGATAAACTTGGAATTCCCTAGTCAATGCTTCAATAGTTTTATTCAAGAAATGGGAACCTTGGTCACTCATCAAAATTTTTGGACATCCAAATCTTGACAATATATATTCAAAAATAAACTTTGCAACGGTCTCTGCACTGCAATCCCTTACTAATTGTGCTTTGGCCCATCTTGCCAAATAGTCAATTGTTATGATTATGTACCTTTCACTAGTCCTTTTTCGAGGTAGGTTGATAGGTCCAATAAAATCAATAATCCATTTATGAAAAGCCTACAATGTAACTTGTGGTACTAGTGGCATCTCATCTCTTCTTGAAGGCTTTCTTGTTCTTTGACACACATCCCATGCTCGACAATATTCCTTTGCATCCTTATGTAATGTATGCCACCATAATATTTCTCTCGAAATTTTTTGTGCATTAGATTTTTCTGCATAGTGTCCACTAGTTGCGCCACCATGAGCTTATGCTAGAATAATCTATCTTTCATGTTCCTGTACATATCTACGTAGTATCTCATCAGGTCCCAACTTATATAAGTGTCCTGTTATTAATGAAAAATCAGCGACCTTAAGCACTAATTCTTTCTTCTGTTGCGTAGTATATTCTGAAGGAGCCATTCATGTGTTCAAAAACTGAATAATATCTGCAAAATGGTCATCTGCAACTCTGATTGCAAATAACTGCGCATCAGCGAGATTATCTTTTATGCTGGTTGTTTCTTCCCTTGTTCCAACCTTGACAAATGGTCAGGGCCCACATTCAATATTCCTGGTTTAATAATGATTTCAAAGTCATATTCTTGGAATAATAATAACCATATGTAAATATTTCCTCCTAAAACAAGATTATTAACCAAATACTTTAGTGAAAAATGATCTGTGAACACTTTAAAGTGTGAACCCAACAAATAATGTCTAAATTTCTGCAAAGCATACACCATAGCCAATCCTTCCCTTTCTGTAGTGGTGTAATTCTTTTCTTATTTAGATAAATTTCTACTTGCAAAAGCTATAGGATGATCAATTTCTCTTGCACCACGTTGTGCCAATACTACTCCCAAATCTATACAAGAGGCATCCACATAGACATGGAATTCCTTCTTCTAGTCAGGGAACACTAATATAGGTGCAATGAACATATTTTATTTCAGTATGCCGCGGCTCTTATGAAATTCTTCATTCCACTAAAAAGTTACATCATTCTTTAATAACTTCTCCATAGGCGCAGTGATCTACACATAACCCTTGATGAATTTCCTATAATACCTAGTATGTCCCAATGTAGTGCGAAATTGTCTTACTGTCTTAAGTGAAGGCAAGTTGACAATGATAACAATCTTAGCAGGGTCAACCATTAATCATTTCTTGCAAAAAATATGTCCCAAAAATATGCCAAAAGGTACACAAAATATGCATTTATTTAGGTTCAAAGAGATCTGATATTGTCTACATGTTTCAAGCATAAGTCTTAAATTTCCAATATGTTTGCTTAGCAACCCAAATACTGTCCAATCATCAAAATATACCTCCAAAAACTTGTGGATGTATTCCTTAAAATCTGCAACCACCACTCTAGAAAATATAGCTGAGGCATTTTTCAATCCAAAAGGCATCACTGTGTATTGATATGAGCCCCATTCTGTAGCTAATGTAGTATTATGCTGATATTTAGGTGCAATTCCAATCTAATGATAACCTGAAAATCCATCTGTAAATGAGTAAGCTTCTTGACCTCCTACATTTTTTAACACTTCATCTGTGAAAGGGGTAGGGAATGGATCATGTAAACATGCATCATTTAACTTTCTCAAATCAACACATATCCTTATTTATCCTTGAGTTTTCTTTTCTTGCACCATCATAAGACTCGCCCATTCCGATTCTTCTACTAGTTCAATGATTCGTGCTGCTTTCATCTTCCCAAGTTCTATCTTTACTTTTTCCTTATACTTTGGGTTCAATCTGTAAGGTCTTTACTTGACTGGCTTCACATCAGGCTTAAGATAAATCTTCATGACTCCTAGATCTCCTACTATACCCTTCATTTATGAAAACTTTGTGGGAAACAATTCTTGATATTCATGAAGTAACTCTGTAACCTTACTGATTGTCTCTTCATCCTAATAATCTCCTATAGTTGCAAACTTGGGCTCCTTCTCTCATCCTATGTTCACCTTCTTAGTCTTTAGTGGCTTCGTTATATCTATTATCTCTAATTCGGGTCAATTTACCTCGCGGTATCCTTTTGATTCTGCTATGTCGATGTTCCGAGGATATTCTTCTTCTTCTATAGTAAGGTTATAGCATTCTAGTGTATTTTCTGTTTGCGTAGCCCAATCAGGTTACTACCATGTCAATTGGGTTGCATTCTCAAAGATATTCTTCTTAACTGTCTGAAGAGCCAAATCTATATATGGACAATCATTCTCAAAGTTGAATGTTAGTATGAAACCTGCCCAATCCGTAGTACCATGTTGAAGCTCTGTTTATAGGTACTAGTTCTTAGGGATTGTTTCTAATGTATGAATAAATCCATGTACCCATTCCTGCTGTGGAATCTCCTTCCATGCTATAGTGCATAGCTGGATCTGCTTCCTAGGATTTGTTTCACCATCATATTTTATCTCTTATCTTTTTACCTCTCTATCCAAACCTTATCCACATCAATCTTCGAAATTCTTGCCAAGCTTCTATATTCTTCTTGTGTGCACCCCACCATCTAGTAGGAGTAGCTTTCAGGGCTATATCTAAGGCTAACAACCTTTGATTCTATGGAACCTATATTCATAATCATTAAGAAAAGTATTTACGTCACCTAAGGCATCATAACAATGCAGGTTACATACCTCAGATGTCATGCAACGAACTGATTTGGAAATTCTTGCACAACACCTTATAGATACTTCATGTAACATGTTCTGCCAATTATCCAATTCTTCTTCTGAGTCGTATGCACAAGAACTATCATGCTCCCAAATTAGCTTTCTTCTATAGTAGGGTTAACAAAATCATATACCTTTGTTGTCATTTGATAGATATTATCTATATCAGCTGCGCAATACTCTCTTTGACTGGTTATGCATATCTTACTCCTTCTGATGGATCCAAGGGACCAATTACTCTCACATTGATTCCTTCAAATATCATCTGTCCTTCTTCACATTAATTATGGCCATATTATCAAATGGCCAGTCAAGTCCAATCAATGCAAGAAAAGGGTTACTATCATCAACGATCTCTATTACTTCAAAGTCAACAGTAGTGAAAACTCCTTCAATATTCATTGTTACACCTGGTAGTCTTCCTAAGGGGAAGATCTTTTGCTGATTTTCCATCCTTAACTGAATAGGCGACCACTGTAACTTTGACTTACCCATTAATTCCCATGTCTGCTTTGTCAAAACATTAGCATCAAATCTTAGATCTAGAATAATTTGATCCATCTCATATTCTCCTATCTGCGCACTAAGCCTCATTTCTCTTCCAATTCTCTTTTATCGATGCAAATTATTCATTGCGTGCATCTCACTTCACGTTGTTTCTTTTGATGCACAAGAATTTATCAACAACTGAAGCCCTTCCATGACCTTTTGATCTCTTAATAATTTCATACAAGTTTGCAGAAAATATTTTAAAGGACCTCATTGAATTGCTGACTCCTCGTCCTATGTCGAAGCTCGATCCTATGTTGAAGCTCGGTTCTGTGTCAAAGCTTGATTCTGTGTCAAAGCTAATGATATGCCACAGTTTCTTTTCTGATCAGCCTTTGGCTGCGCACTGGGGTTCGAAGCTCCAACATCCATAAAACTTCGCTTTGCTTCCATAAACACCTTTTTCCTTCGGAATATAAAAAAACAAGATCTTTCTCAACAATTTTTCTAACACATGCAGTTTCAAATTCTTTCCATTCACTTTATCACTACCGGTTGCAACTCCACTTCTAGTAACAATACTAATTCGCAGTTTGTTATTCCTCCTTTCAGTGGTCATCCTTTGAATATTTTGTGTCGGCAACCGATTCATTTTTCTTTCATTTTTTTCCATAAGTATAGGAAATTCTTCAATTACATGGTCAAAATATTTACAGTACTTACATGTCGTAGTAGGGTTCTGACAATCTCTCGCAAAATGACCTACCTGGCTGCAGTTATAGCAAATAATTTGTCCACATCCTCGAATAGATCTAACACCTTGACCTCTTTCTTGGTAGCCTCCTCTACCACCACAATGTCCATTGCCTTCATGTCCATGTTCTTTTGCTTGCATTCTATAAGTGTCAGCACTGCGCTCCATCATTAGTTCATAAGCTCGACAATTATTCTCATCATGTCCTACTGATTTACATAATTTGAAATATAAGTTCCTTGGAGTCTGCACATATTTCTATAACAGGTAACAATCTTTTGGCCTCTAGTCTTGTATATCTCGCACCACAGGTTGGACCCTGCATTTAAAGGATTTGATGCTCCACTAGCCATGTAATCCCTAAAGATAGGACATTGTTCTTTAGAATGGCCCTCCGATTTGCACTTTGTACACCATACTTATTCTCTGACTTCTTTGCTTTTCTTGATATCTTGTATCTGCAGGGTTAGGTTCACCAGCTAACTCTAAATCTGTTGCATACATGCATTATTATCTCCATAGGCGAAGCTTCCAACATCATCGTAATTTGTAGAGCTTTGGCTTGATTTGTTATCTTTTGTTGCATCAATGGTAATCTGATGCGCGGTGACAACATAACTACAAATCATTCTTGATGTTGTTGCGGAGCTATTTTAAAGCTCACTTGATCCAACAATTCCTTAAATCTCTGATCAAATTCCCAAACAGACTCAGTAGGTTTCTGTTTAATTTCTTTTAACTTAGTGATGCACTGTGACTCAAACTTTGGCTTCTTAAATTATCTTATTAGCGCTGCTTTAATATCTGCAAATGTTCTAATCTGATTATTTGAATATTTCATATACCATGTCAGAGCTCTATCTCGTAGCGTCATAATGAGTTGTGCTTTCTTTATATTTTCATCATTGATCTGCTTCACAGTCCATACAACTTCACATAAAAACCAAAACTGCTCTGGATCCTCCGATTCAGTTCCTTTGAAAACAGACAACTTAATATCATCAACCATATTTCTTCTTGGAAGGGGAGGGGGAGGGGTAGGGGGAGAAGGGGGAGGGGGAAGGGAGAGGGGGAGATCCAAAAACACCCTGGTCATTACTAGATTCTGGCTTCTGCGAACTCTCAAGCTTGAAAGGTGAATACTGTGAAGCTGCCTGAGGGTTATCAGGATGGTTATCTTCTCTTTCACTTTCAGACTCACTCAAAATAGAACTATACTCATTCTCTACAAAGGTCTTCAGATCTTGTTCATGAGCCCCCTTTCTGGTATATATTATATATCTTTTTCCACTTCGCGCTGCTCCAACCTCTTGCTCAGATTTATTCTCTTTTCTTCCAAACATAAGTAAACTAACAATTTGGCTACATCCATAAAACGCATTTCACATAGAAGCATCTTAATCCAGAGTTTTAAAGATTTCAAATACTTAACTCACATTCCTTTGAAGAATCGTCGTTCTGCTTTGCTATAGGACACGGTCTGGTCTACTGTGAACTCAGTAATGAATCCTCCCAAGATGCTATCAATCCAGAAATCGACAGCCCTTGAAATCCTGTTGTCTGTGTTCTTGAGTCGCTATATCAATTCAGGAGTCCACGTTGTAGGTTCTCCACCCTTAAAACATGTCTTTCTTTCAGTCAACCTTGATATCCACTCATACAGTTCAACAAGAAATGATGCGAAGATAATTTCATATTGATTTGTGAAAATATATCTCTGTAACCAGGCTTTGGACTTCAGACGAGGGATTATTTTCTCTTGATTTGCAAATTCTCGCTCCTTCGATTCTAGCCAATTTTGAATCTCCTTCTTCGATGGATGCCACATAAACATATCCCTCAACCAAATCCATGTCTCGGCAATGAATCCATTTATTGGCTTAGGTTGGGTTGACCTAGGTTCGATCTATATATGCACCAAAAAAACCCTTAATCACTGGCCTTTTTGGCAATGATCTGCAAGCATATCACATTCTCACCCAAAGTGAATATGGTAGGTTGCAGAAGTAGGTTTCTGCAGCCTTGAGGGATGATGCGATGTGATATTTTTATGTTCTTTTTATCTTTAACATACAAATATTACTTCGCCGCATTCATTTAATCATATAAACATATCATATAAACCCATAATCATCACTACGCTTTAATAAAATGCAACTGTAATAAACTGCTACGCTAAAACATATAATAAGAAAAGATAAACATGAAGACACAGATTTTACCATGGTTCATCCCAATGTGAGACTACGTCCACAAGAACTGTTGCTTATAATAATGAATCTTGTACAACAAACAACTCTTGACTTGCATGCTAAGCTACAGGTCGTTTGCACACTTAGGTGTAGACTCAGGCCTCTGCGCACTCAGCTGCAGAGCCTTCCCTTCGCCACAAACTACAGGTCACAATAATTTTACCATAAACATAGATATGGACCATAAAGAAAATTATTCTTCTTATTATTTATCCCTGTATATACTATTACATCGAGGGATGTATCATCAAAATACCATGGTCCATGGACCATGGACTCCCCTAATACAAGCTCCTATGGTCTGAAAACTATTCATTTTTTACAATATTACTTGCTTTTTATAAAAAGGAGGGGCTTCGGCCCACCGCGAAGCCCATATGCTGTGCGGTATATCTGCTGCACAGTTCACTTGGTGCTCCAATGCTCCACTCACGGTCCACTTCATGCTCTGCTACATTCTTTACTTCGCACTCTGTTTGAGAAAATGCGTAGTCTTCACCAAAATCTAGGATAAGTTGAGATGCACCCAACAATTCATGTTTTAGGGCTTCACTCATTTTTTTCCCAATTCGGCTTGGTTACCTTCCTATAAATAATGGAGAGACAAATTGTAGGATGCATTGCCTCACACACACAATTCTTTCTCTTGCAAAGAGTGCACACTAGTTCTCTCTCCTTCACCTCGACACAATGGCTAACTAGGGTATGTAATTGACTCGGGAGGGTATGTTTGCAATGGAGTGACTTTATTTGGATTGATGAAGTGATTCTCGCTTGAATGGTGTAAGTTTAATGCTATTTTTCTTCCTTTTTGCATTAATTGCTGAAAATAGGATTTATCTTGTGCCATATTGAAAATTTCAAGATATTTTATGAACTCTTGTTTCCTATTTGTTGATATGTGGTTTTCATTTGTGTCAACCCAAGCAACACCAGGATATGCACCACCTTTGTTGACCAAAATAACATGGCCATTCATGGTTCGAGTCTAGACCATCCTTGTTGGATTCTCCTCATCAATATGATTCTAGTGGTATGTGGCATGCCACGAGAGTCTTCACGGTTCTAGAGTTATGCTTGTTTAAAGTTGAAGGACTCATCTTGTGGGCTTAAATCCCAAATCATGATGATGTGGCGACTCCTCTTTGGTTAAGTCAAATGGTTAATCGATAAGGCTCCTCTCCAAAAATTAAAATAATACATCTTGTGGTAAAAGGCCTAATTGTGAATATTTATTCTTATAATCAAGGGCGTGTGAGGGTTTTGTTTTTAAGAGACAAATTAAAATTCAAAATTTAAAAAACCCTCAAAGGGGTCTTCCCTCCAATACATTTGAATTTCAAAAGTATCCACCCTCCAAAATAGGAATTCAAATGCCTAATCAAAGTGCCTCCAAAAACTATAAAAATGCATTGATCTCACCTCCTAAGTTATGCAATCAAATGAATATCTTTTGACTAATTAAGCTTTTCAATTATACTCGACCTGGTGGAGAAAAAGGAAGATCAGACGAAGTGGCTGGGTTTGTTAAGGGATTCATTGGGGTGACTTATTGAAGGTGGAGACCGAGTTATGTGTTAAATTATTCTATGGTCTCGGTCCTTGTTAAGGCAAGCTAAGTTGCAAATTGATGAATCATACTATAATTAGAAGAAGAGTTCATATCTCAAGTCAATGTATAACCTATTTTGTAGAGTGTTTTGGTCGCCTTAAAGCTACAAGTCTTGTTCATGCAAATTTATTACAGTCCAAGCGAAGGAGTGTTGTTTAGTCTACTCTTGAAGAAGACTGTGGGCAAGTTAAAGATTTTCATTGATCCTTGTTAAGAAACAACTATGTTATTGATCCTTGTTGGGAAATTTTTGGCACTTAATGGTATATATCTATGGCATCAATTAAGGCTTATTCTGAAGATATCGGCCTAAGGTTTTTTCAAAAGACTAATTTCAACCTAATCTCATAAGTTGCAGTGATGTATTTCTGGTCAGTGCATCCTCAATACAAATACTTTTCTGTGTGACTATTGGAAGGAAGTAAAGACGGCGTTACATAGTATTATTGTTCCACGGTTGGTTAAGATTTGAAGTAATAAAAGGAAAAAACCTAATTACTTGCAGAAATTGTATTCTGATTAAAAGCATCATCTGAGGTGAAATCCATGTGGCAGTCATAGTTGACCAATACATTACCTGGTTAGGGTAAACATCTGAACTTTTGAACTATAAGATTAGTGCTGAAGCATTGGTCACAACTTGCTTGTGGAGGTGCAGTAGTACTTTTCTTAAAACTCACATTGCAGGCACTTCCAACTTTGTAATTCTAAGCATAATGGTTTGATCTCATTTATATCTACAATTTGAATGAATTCCAGGGACAACAAAGAAGTTAGATTCATCCAAGAATAGATTCAGTTATGGAACATTTACAATTACAGTGGCATAGTGTGGTGGACTTGAAGAATTGATGCTTGTGATTGATATTCTCTCAACCTTCCTTGAGCTTCAAAACAATGCAACCTCCCATCTGAACTCAAAAGTCAAGATGACCTATTAAAGCTAACTCAAGCAATAGTTGGAATCTATTATAGTGACAATATTGGTGAAATAATATGAGTTGTTTTTGAGGTCAAGAACATCATAAGATATGTTTTATTGCATTTAGTGGTCTTGTTGTTAAAACCTTATCTATTTCAACCAGGAAGAGGACTATGTATAGTTAGTTAACAATTTCATTCATCAATTTACTTAGTAAGGGTTACAACAATACTGCTATTCTTACTAATCATTGGTGCCACAAATAAGGAGGATCTTTTAGGACAAAGGTGCTGTATATACATGTGCAGTCATCAAGTTTGGAATAAGCAGTTTGTTTTGCAACAAGATCAAGCAATCATGGTTTTATTATTGAGAAACTTCACTCAAGACTACAATTGGCACCTACAGGTAGTAATATCAACATTATGGCAACAATTAACAAGTCTTCTACAATGATGGTTTCAATTGAAGCAGGGTTTTATAAGGGTTACAATATTGGGATTTTAATTATATCATATCATTGAAGGAATATATTGTATGTGGGCCATTGTCCCTGGTACGGGGGCCCACATATTCTGCAGAAATATACTCATTATAAGTGGGTCATTATCCCTGGCACGAGAGCCCACAATTTTTTTCAAAATTAATTATCATTTTAGGATGGTTGGGTGGTGCTAGGAAGGTGGTTCGAAGTCACCTTCAGGTTGGAACTTGTAAACACTTCAAGGTGGCAGGGTGGTGCTAGTGCAAGTTGGAGCTTGCTAAGGTGTTGGAGCATCCTTTCAGCTGCAACTAATAAAACCGAGGTGTTGGAGCGTCCTTCTAGTTGGAGCTGGAAAATTGAACACTTTTCTAGAGTACTAGGGAGTTGGGGCTTCCCTTTTCAGTTGGATCTGAAGCATTTGATGTACTCACAAAATTATTAGAAAAGTGTTTGGTGGTTTTTGTCCTAGAGGAGGTTTTCACTTAAAATTTTTGGTGTCTACTATCTATTACTTGTTTATGCTTTTAATTAATGCTGAAGATTGATTAATACTCTGAAAAAATTAATAATTTACTAATTTCTGAGAAATATTGATTCAACCAACTCTCAGTATTTCCAAAAATTGGTATCAGAGCCAGTTCCTTCACTAGCAATTTAACAATTTGAAGGAGATCATGGAGTGGAATAAACTGAGAATTCCAATACTTAATGGGAACAAATATGCATTATGGACTGGAAAGATGAAGGCATATCTTCAAGCACAAGGATTTGATGTTTTGAATGCTGCATTGACTGAATACAAGGAAATTTCAAGTCGTCCTTCGGATAATGACGACCAAAGGCTTGACGAAAGCCACGGTAAAGCTAGAAATGGCCTCATGAATGGTGTATATATATATCAGTGACAAAAATTTGGTACAAGCTTCAAAATATATATGAAGGAGACAAGAAGGTAAAGGAGGCCAAGCTCTAGACCCACTGAGGTCAATTTGAGTAGCTAAAAATGAATGAAGAGGAAAACATTACAACTTACTTTCTCTGTGTTGATGAAATAGTGAATGTTATAGAAGCATTGGGAGAACCAATGGATAGCAAGGTAGTTGTCCAAAGGTACTAAGATCTCTTCCAGAGAGATTTGATGCTAAAGTCTCTGTGTTAGAAGAAAGAGATGATTTGGAAAATCTCAACATGGACCAATTGCATGGAATAATTACGAAATACAAAATGAGGAAAGAATAAGAAATTCCATCTAACCAAGAAGCAATATTCACGTTATCCAAGAAGACCGAGAAAAATAGACAGGAATCAAGACCAAGCTCCAATTGTTGTAAAGAAGAAGAATACTCAAATGAAGAAATTGCTAACTTTGTGAGAAAGTTGAAAAGAGGAACATGTAAGTTCAAAGGTAAACTTCCATTAATATGTTTCAATTATGGTGAGATTGGTCACTTTGCAGCTAAATGTCCTCATAAGAACTCTGGTAACAAAGATGAAGCACCCAGGAAAGGGAAGAAGGGTCAAAGAAGATTCAACAAGCAAGGTAAAAAGAAAGGCTTTAAGAATTTTTTTTTCTCTAAAGAAGGCAACTCCTCATCTGAAGAAGAAAGTGACAGTGATGAAAAACACAGGAAGAGTGATATTTATGGCTAGGGACAATAGGAAGAAAGCTCTTGAAGAAGAAGAAGGAGATGAAGAAGAGATGGACGAGATCAAATTTCAAAATGAGATGGTCAGAGTTATAAAGGATCTTAAGGTTGAAAGAGGAAACATCAAATCTCTGGAAGCCAAATTAAAAGAAGTAAAAGAACATGCTAGAAGCCTCAACAAGAAGAATGAAGAATCAAATGAAACCATCATCAACCTTAAATTACAATTGGAAGAAGGCACAAAAATTGAGAATCATTTATTAGATAATTGGAAGAAAGCGACAAAGCAATGGAAGATCTAGAAGCAGAGATAGTCTCCTTACGAAAGGAAGCACAAAGAAGAAATGTTCAACAAAACTTTGAAAATAACTCCAGAGATTTGGATGAGCACATCAATAATCAAAGGTTGCACAATGATAGTACAATATTGAGCTATAGGGAAACATTCACAAAAGGCTCGACCTCCTCCATGACAGAAAAGGGAGATGGACAAAAATCTTATGTAGAAATTACTAGAGTATCTATAGAGAAAGAAACAGGTTTCCTAGTAGAATAGAAGGTTCAAGATAAAAAATAAGGTTATTGGAGAATAGTTCCACAAAGAAGGTCTTCATCTCCGAGGTATCAAACCATATTTCTTGGTGTTTGTTACTCTTGCAGAAAATTTTGGACATAAAGCTATAAATTTACAGACCTATGATAAGAATAGAAGCAACTTTGGAAGGTCTTTCAGGAATGATTATCCCATAAATTTTTGAGAAGATTACATGCATAACAATAATAGGTTTGAATATCTAAGCAATGAATTAAAATCCATAAATGTAATAACTTTGAACATTTGGCTAAAGATCGCAGGCTAAGTGATTTATCTTGTAATGATAACTGCTTGTGAATGATTTTTACTTCTTTAGATTAGCTGCCATAAAATTCTATATTTCATGTTTCTCTATGATGATTTCACAAGCTTTTTCTTTTAATGATTTTGTGATGCCATGATGAATCCTATCATATTCCTTAGTGACTCATGATGGCCATATCTTACAACAGAAAAACTTGAAAAATAGAAAATTGAAAAGAACTAGGTAAGAAAGGCTATCTCAATCATAGTAGAGATATTCTACTTCCTCTTTCTTGGATTTCTTCTTTTCGGTTTCCTCCACTTCTTCAGTGATATGGGCTTCTTCTCTTCCTCTTTTGTTATTTTCCTTCTTGAGCTTACGACAATCTCTCTTGTAATGCCCATTTTGTTGACATCCATAACATTTATCCTCAACCATATATATATATATAGATATATACATATACTATTATTATTATTATTATTTTTATTTTCTTCTGAGGACCAAACTTTCCTTTTGATTTTTCTCACTTGATCCTACATTAGTTTTTGCCTTTATCCTGGTTTCTTCAATCTTGAATAGTGACCATAGATACTTGAATGGAGTATCTTCCTTCTTCCCATAAATGCTTGATGTGAAGTTACCCCATTCCTTTGGTAGTGCATTTAGTACTACGGTGGTCATCTCTTTGTCAAACATTATTTCTCCCTGATCTCGAAGTTGATCCCTTATTTCAGATATCCTCATAAAGTATGAGGCTATTCCTTCTTATTTTGATATCCTTAGCTTGAAGGGTTCCTTTCTTAATGAGATAACTTCTCCTGCAATGCTTATGGAAAACAACTCTACCAATTTGTCATATATTTCTTTTGAAGTTTCGAGTTTAGATACATATGGAATGAGGGATCCTTGATGGATTCTGTGAGAATCCTTTGAGCCCTTACTTACCCTTTCATAAATATTGCAAGTGCTTGAGAATCTTCTTTGGGAGGTTTGGTGATTGAGGCATTAACATGTTCCATGAGGTCATTCTCAATGAAATTTATATATGTTCTCTTCTTCCATGCAAGAAAGTTTGAAGCCCCAAGCAACTTGTTGCTTTCCTTGCAAAAATACATTTTTATAGATTCAGGTGTAGACATAAATATACTTACTTGTGAAGATTCTTTGTCCACTTGCTGGCTCCTTGAACTTGATAATGATATAGATAATGGAAAAAGTTTCCTTGATGAAGATAGTTTTCTTCAAGAGTGATCCTTGGCTTTAAAGAGAGGGAGACCAACTTATAAGATGATGATGTCTTTGTTGATGATGATGACAACGTCCTTAATATTTCTTCTCTTGGATGAGTAGTCTCCAAGTTATTTTGATTTGTATACTTCTTCAACTTGAGAAGAGGTAGGGTCTTTGTGGTACTTTTTCCTTTATGATTGCTTGAGCGAAGATCCAATACTTCTTCTGATGTAGACTTCTTCTTCGATCTAGGGTTTTGACACTTCCTTGTAGATCTTGACTTCAAAATTATTTTAGTATGAGATGGTCTTCTAGATCTTATTTTATTCCTTTCTATAATTAAGGTCGTTGAATGCTTGAGTGTCCCCTCATGAGTTTCCCTTCCTTGATTTGTTACCTTAGCTCTAATACCATGTTGAGAAATCTAGGGCATTAGGATTAATTACAAGATAACTGCTTGTGAATGATTTTTACTTCTTTAGATTAGGTTCTTCTCTTGACTTAGATTATTATAGTGTTCCTTTTCATAAAACAACTACCAAATCATAAACAATAAAGATACATGAGACACATAATGTAGGCGTTCAGCCAGTGCCAAAACTTCTCCAACTTGAGAGGAAAATAAAAACGAATTCTTTTTCTTATAGAAACTTCAAGTGACAAATACCATGACCAAAACCCTTGTTGTCGCTCCGATAGACAACCTTAGATTACTTACAAGACCAGTGCTTGGGCACATCTAGAGTTTGTATGTCTCAAATGATTCTCAGTAAAATGGAGACATCACATATATTCTATATGTATATATAAAATGGAATGAGTTGGTTCATTCATCTAAAGGAGTAAGACATGAATTTCTGGTACTTCTTCACATGTACAAATCACATAAATATATGCATAAAACAGTGGAGGCTGAGTAGTTCAAGGACTTGCAGTTTAATAAGCTTTTATAGAGAAATGAGAGAGGAAAATAAGAAAGACCAACTCATCATATAGAGCTTAAAGCATCAAGAATTATACCTTTTACACATAGAGCTTGAAGCATTAAGGATTTCTACACTTATTGGAGTTACGAGTAGAAATAATGGATAAAAGAGGGACTGAATGCTATGATTCATGTAGTGCAAATTTAAAGATACAATTTCAATAATCCATACAATTGAATCCGTGAGGAAGTATGAAATATTTCTAGTAGCTATTATTGCATGAATTCAGAGAAGAAACATGAACATAATGGGTTTTAACAGAGGGATAACATACTATAATACTTGAAGGGGGAATCACAACCATTTCCTTGATATTCTGAAGGATTTGTATTATAAAGTCATACAGTCTAAAAATAACATGTAGTGTTTTCTTTAGGATTTCTGAACATTTGTGAAGTATTGCTTCCCCTATTTATTTGGAGAGGGGGAGCGTTGAACATTCATTACATCACAATATCTTCGGCCGAGTCTCAGCTGTCAGGTCGACTAGCTGTCTTGGCCAAGGATGGATATGTGGCCCAAAAGCATTATAAAATATTAATTTCCTCATTAAATGGTGACACATTACAGGATAAAAAATCAGTCAATCAATTAGATGAATAATGTTAACAAAATATCTTCATGCCCATCCCTGTGATTTCTTCTGCTTCAGGTTGTAGTTTGCTCACGGTATGGCCTCATGTGTTGCTCAGCTGACTCTCGTCATTTCTGCCTTTACTTCTTGAACCATTAATCCTTCAAAGATGGGAGTGGAAACTATCAGTTTCATGCCGCAGTATTGAAGCAGAGGACCCCTTGGCGGTACTTCGTCTTCCATCTGTATGGGGGCATCATGCTGGATCATCAAATCTTCCCGAGTTACCAAGTCCTTGTTTACTTCTGTCATTGTCGACCCTGGTTCCGTGTCACAGAGGGCCTTTCTAGATCAACCCATGCCGAGTTTGAATGCTCCATCTTCCTTATTAAATGCCACAACTGCTGACCCACCGCGCCTTTAAAGTTCTGTACTGCCTGGTCGCGGAGTTCTCATATTGGGATTTCTCACTGAAAATATTTTACAGGACGGGGCCTCCAGATCCACTTTAGCCCCTTTTGCTTCATGTGACCGGGGGCTATGACCAAGTGCTTAGTCCTTTGGGCGCTAGGGCCTTTGGACTCCCCTTCGGGGGTCTTCTTCCTTTGTTACATAGAATCCCACACACCGGTGGTTTACAATGCTTTGCCTTTGATATCTCCCCTTAACCCTTGCAATCACCGATCTACGGTATTGGACCCACTTGGGGTATCACAATCGCAATATGGGGAGAGAGTGTGAGGATGAGTGGTTTTTAGAGGGGGGCATGAGCGGTAAGTGGTAAGTGAGGGGGGGTGCAAAATGATATGAGAGGGACACATAGTGATGGGGTCTGGCAGGGAAATTGCTTTTTCGTGTCCCCCTCTCGCTGATAAAGGGAAACATGGTGGGGGGGGGGGGGGGGGGCGAAGGCCCGGGAGCCGTTGATCTGGTGGAGTCAATTTGGGCTGTCCAGAGATGGGGGGTGTTTATTTGATGGCGGAGGAGGGACCTTGGGATTGATGACATCATCAGTGCCACATGGCACCTCTTGAGTGGTGACATGTGTCACCTAGATATGTCCCCATAGGACCCCTGAAAATGCCAAATCTGTGTGCCACGTGTCCTCCATATTGCCACATCATGCTGATGTCAACTACCATGTGTATTCATTTGGACCAGTGGTATTCTACCACGTGGCCCCCCTGGAGTAGGGAGAAAAGGCGTGCGTTGATCTAGGTCCGGGTGTGATGAAGGACCCTTCCAAGACCTTTTACTTTTGTGATGTGTTAAAATTGCATTTTTAAACGAACATAAATGAATACATGTGCATGCTGTAAAGATGGGACATGACAATCATCAACACATGAAAACATAAGCCGTTGATAACGGAGTTCATCCAGGAGGGACTACGTCTCTGGGCCCCAGTGTCAGGATGGCGTAGGCTGCTGCATTAAGTGCTTTCAATAGTGATGATGTATAAAAGAGATGATGTTGCTATCATACAAGGAAAATGCAAGAGTGGCTCTCAGAGATGTTCGGCTCTGGGAACTCTCGGTCAAAAGGACTCTTATCAGTATGACATAAAACTCATGCATGATGCTCATCCCACCAACATGGCATAAAAGGGATCTCAATGCAAACATGCATGATGACAACATGAGTATCCCATCAATATGACGACAAAGGGATCTTGAATAAAACATGATGAATCATGACAACAAGTACATCACACAGATGATTCCGCATCACATCAAGCAGGAATCATGAAAATGAGTAAGAAACAAGATCCCTCATCAAACATCAAACATGGATCTATGTAGCATGATGCATAGCAAAAGAAGTACATGAAAACACTGCATATACCTCACATCTAGGGGCCATCTGAAGAAGAGGATGTCAAGCTACTGAAGCTGTTCAGACCATTGATCTCATGGCATTGAATCGCATGTAAATGACTGCTCGCACATGAATGCTGACACCTGCACTCATTGCACCATTAAATGAGAAAATAGAAAATCCAAATGCACCATCAGATTTGTGGCATCGAATAGTGCAAAATCGACTGTCAAATTTCTGAATTCTGAGAAAGTGAGAATCTGGGGCTCAAGGAATCTTTTAGATTCGCCCTAAATTCCTCAAAGATTCCCTCCTCCGGGTCATCTGAAGATCTGCTACTCAGATCAAAATTCTTGCTGTGCCATCGGGTTTGTGTCACTGAGAGGTGTAAGATCAACCTAAAATTTGTCCAATTTGGACACTGCAAAAATTTCACCCTCCTAGAAATTTTGCCCAATCATGGTTCCACCTGCGCTTTTTCTAGGCTCATGGTTCCACCTACAAAGACTAATTAAAAAGTATGGGTCTCAGAAAATGCGTCAGTCATGGTTCCGTACCGTCGCGGCTCCACCTCTGCAAAATAATAAATTTTTTGTTAACAAAACATGTCAGCTCCACACGCTTCCCCCTCCCCTCAAATGGGCAATACTTCATTTAAATATAATGTGCGAGTGGAGCCTTCAAAGCGCAGTGCTATTGGCACAATGGCTGTGGAGTTGGCTTATCTGGTGGTGGTTGGGGTTCGAATCCCCCCAGCCTCCCCACAATAGTCCATCATTTTGGCACATAGTTGGTAATGTTTGTTACGATGCCATATTAAATGTTGGTTGCATGTTTTATGGAGGAGTGTATGAGGGTGCCCGGGAGGCGGGCCGGCCGCACTGGCCGGGTGGGTTCAAGCCCCGCCACCCTCGACACATATTTATGTGGTAGTGTTTGGGGGGTGTGGGTTGGGTCCACCAGAGGTGGCCAGCGCCGACCTCATATTAATATGGTTAATGTTATGTGGTTCTGGGGGCGGCGGGGTCATAGCCGCCCGCCCCTTTTTTAATATATTTTTGTTATTTTAATACATGGGGTATGAGGGGTGGCTGGGTTGGTGGCCCGCCACCCCAAATTATATTTTTTTGTTTCATTTAAACAAACTTAGTCATTTTTGAAAATTCGAAAAATGACCAAAGGAGACAAATTAAACTGACCGCAAATTTGCCTAGAATCTGGCCTAGATTGGCTAGAATTTGGTGGTCAGATTTTGTCTAAATTGCTTCCTGCTTAAGCCTGCCCAGTCATCAAAAGTCAACTTATCTTTGACTGCTTCTAACTTTCGCATACGGACTCGGTTTGACGAACCATTCACACCACCGCTATCAGGACGATGAGATATACGCTTTGGTCCTAGTTCGAAATCATTCTGATCGCTTTGATTTTTGAGCCCTCCTTGTCCTGTGTGTGTCCCTGGAGCCACCTGGATCAATCCTCCCCACTGAGGAGATTTTGGTCCTCCAAAAGCATGAAAAATAATCTGCAACTTCTTTGTACCTTGTCTGCATCACAAGTGTCTTGAAAGGTTTCGCTTCCATCTCTTTCACCTTTGTTCTTCGGAGCCTTAAGCTATGATCTGACACCTACAACCTCTGTAACCTGTAGTACATTGTTTTGAAAATTACATGATTGAATTTCATGACCAACTAATGACCCAAGCTTCTCACACTTGCCACGAGTTTATAACACATACTCGGTGGTCAAGTTTACATCGAAATGGAAACAATACCACAGCTATGAAAACAAGGCCAACATATCATTGTTGCTTCAACAAGTGATGGAAAACACATGATCACTGCAACACATGATTTACAAACACAATTCAAAACACTATTTTTGCTTTGAGAAGTGATGGAAATACGACATCACTTTCACAGTTTATCATGCAACACAAAAAAAGACCAAACATCATTGTTGCTGAACAAGTGATGGAAAACACATCATCACTTTTACATTCTAAAATGCAACAAATGATTTACAAAAGTACGACCATGAAACGCTAACATCTTTAGAAACCATTTTTCACTTATCAAGGCGAATGGGTTGCCTCCTTGTGGTGGTTTTGCTTTTCGAACAATCATTTCACCTGGTTCATGCATCGACGCTTTGTCTTTAAGGCACTGCTCTGAGTGGAGCCTCCAACAAGTGGCTCTTTGATGGCCACTTCTGTCGCAATGACTGCAATAGGTTTTCTTCCTCTAGATCTTCTTACCATGTTTCTTTACATGTTGTTGAGAGGGTATTTCACTCCTCATCCTTTTATGTGCTGCCATTCTTTTTCAACACTTAGAAAATGTATGGTTATATAATCCACAAAAGGTACATGTTTTTCGATTCCATGATTTATGTTTATCTCTAACAACATGATTATAATTGAAATGAACATTCGAATGTCGAAACTGGTTGTACCTTTCCTTGCTGTGCTGGTGCAATTATGGTGATGAGAGTTTTCCTTAGCTCTTTTCTTACAATGGACACTGCCATGGGATGATGGGGATGTGTTCCTATCATTCTCTTTCCTTGACGATTTCGACGATATATTAGATGAATTTGACACCTTAGAGCATTCTCCTTTGGTGTATCTCTGATACAAAATGGATCCAGCATGGCCTCTAAATCTAAAATCTTCAAATACAGGTGAAAGTGGAACAAGGTTGAAGAGATTGTTGAAATGAAGCTAATGGTGCAAACCGCATTCAAATCTGAGTTCAGATAAGGAAAATAGAGCTAGTTAAAGATTCAAGTCAAAAGGTCAATGTCTACGTCAGCAAAACATGTGGCAACTAGGGAAAGAGTCATAGGTACCTGACGTTGTTAGCGCATGTGATAATGTGGTGGTCTATGATTGGTTCAGACCTTAGGTGATGAGGAACAAAAGTCAAGAGCAGAGATCATTCGATCAAAGGAGATCGACGCATATCGCGTCGAAACATGCAGGCAAGTTATCTGGAAAAACAGACGCGCTATATTTATACAAAAAAGAGCTAAACTTTTTGAGTTCCGGCAAGAGGGCGGTAAATGGTTTATCGCGTGCCCTCAATGTAGGAAGCGGTTTTAGACTGGGAGCACGTGATTCCACTCAACGAGTGACACGTAGCCTCTTGAAAGCCACTTTATCACGCGCCTTTGGAGAAATAGCGAACATTCTAGTTGGAGCGCGAAACCGTGTGACAACCATCGGATGGCAGAGGGCAGATCAATGGTGCAGGTTGTCTGGATTAGTTGAGGAGAGGGACGCGACGGACGTCAGATGGTTTGTTCTCGAGATTAGCACCGAGGAAAGGCCGGACGGTTGGGGTCCACCTTGCACCCGCCGGTCCTTTAGCTTTTAGCCTGTTTCTATTATAAACGTATTGTTTCCACATTTATTGGAATTTGTAACTAAAACGTGTTATAAAAACACTGTAACACAGAAAGTTGACAGAGGGTGTATTTTTGGAACCATTCCAGGGGGTTTGGAGGTCAAGGTGACCAGTACGGTCGTGTTTATACTCATTTCAACTCGAGAATTCGAGCGAAACTCAGTGGTGAGTTCCATTTTTGTGTTGAGACTCTGTTTTTGAGCTCACACTGGTAACAACCATTTTGAAGACATAATATAGAGGTCATCATTGGAAGCTAGGACCAGAAGACATAGCTAGGAAGTCTAGTGAACTCCTTTATCAAATTTTGGTTGTGATGATGTGTTACTAATTGTGTTTTCTGATTGTTTAATTGTCTATGTCATTCACAATCTTATCGATCCATTGCACTAAGTAATATAGACAACTCCACACATAAGTCTGTAATATCTTTATCAATTTCGGATCAATCTCAAGCCTGCAAATCAATGTTTATGCACAACCTCCAATGGTTGAGTTATGCCTTGGTTATTAACACCAAGTTTTTCTTTCTTGTCGTGCCTCATCCTTGTAAGGAGCCTCATATTTGTCCCTGTAATTGGGATCTCCAAATCTCCAACAGAAATCATACTATGTGAAGATGAAACCGAAAGGAAATCAACATCTTTTACCTCCTCTGTCGATTTGGAAAGAACCGATGAGGGCTTCTCATCATCTGTTGTTGGTGGTTTGCTAAGTGTCTCGAAGAATTCCCCAACTTCCTTTCTGACATACCCAAGTCCTATCTGATGGGGTAATTCCTCCACTTTGATGGGATTGACAATGCCTTGGCCATTAACGCCCAGGCCTTTTCCTTCATACCCTATTTTCCTCAACAATTTGGAGCCAATTCATGTGGTATGCTTTTCAAAAACAATGAAATCATCATCAGGACACATACATGAATTTAGAGAATTACATTTTTCCTCACACGGGTCGCGCTGCAACTTTTCCAAGGTCTCGTCCTTTGCTTGTAGCTATCGTAGAAAACTATGTTTTTCCTCTTTCTCTTCATGTAGGCGCATCTTTAATTAAACGTTCTTTGTTTGAAGACTTTGGTTATTGTGCTTCAGTTCTTCTAGGGTCTCTTCTGTGGCTTGCAACTGAAGCTGCAATCACTCCTTTTCCTCTGTCTCTTTCTATAGAGTTTCATACATTATTTCCACCCTTTGGGAAATTTTGAGCATGGTCTCGTACATCTCTTTTTCATCCTCTGTCACTACACGTTCCATTGTTCACGCTTGCAATTCACATCCACGCAAAGACCACTCTGATACCACTTTATCCAGGTCTGGGTGTGATGAAGGACCCTTCCAAGACCTTTTACTTTCATGATGTGTTAAAATTTCATTTTTAAACGAACATAAATGAATACATGTGCATGTTGTAAAGAAGAAGGCACATGAAAATCATCAACACATGAAAACATAAGCCGTTGATAACGGAGTTCATCTAGGAGGGACTACGTCTCCGGGCCCCGTGTCAAGATGGTGTAGGCCACTGCATTAAGTGCTATCAATAGTGATGATGTAGAAAAGAGATGATGTCGCTATCATACAAGGAAAATGCCCTCACGCAGGAGTGGCTCCAAGAGATGTTCCGCTGCGGGAACTCTCGGTCAAAAGGACTCCTATCAGTATGAAACAAAACTCATGCATGATGATCATCCTGCCAACATGGCATAAAAAGGATCTAAATGCAAACATGCATGACGACAACATGAGTATCCCATCAACATGATGACAAAGGGATCTCAAATAAAACATGACGAATCATGACAACAGGTACATCACATAGATGATTCCGCATCACATCAAGTAGGAATCATGAAAACAAGTAAAACAAGATCCCTCATCAAACATCAAACAAGGATCTGTGCAACACAATGCATAGCAAAAGAAGTACATGAACACACTGTATATACCTCACATCCAGGGGCCATCTGAACAAGAGGATGTCAAGTTGTTGAAGCTTTTCGGACCATTGATCTCACGACATCGAATCGCATGGAAATGTCTACTCGCACATGAATGCTGACACTTGCACTCCACTTAGAAAAGTGGCCGAAAAATGAAATGAGCAAATGGAAAATTTGAATGCATCATCTAATTTGTGGCGTCGAATAGTGCAAAATCGACTGTCAAATTTCTTAATTCTGAGAAAGTGAGACTCTAGGGCTCAAGGAATCTTTTAGATCCCCTTCGATTCATCAAAGATTCTCTCCTTCGGGTCGTCTGAAGATTTGTTGCTCAGATCAAAATTCTAACTGCATCATCAGGTTCGTGTCACTGAGAGGTGTAAGATCAACATAAATTTTTTCCAATTTGGACACTACAAAAATTTCACCCACCTGGAAATTTTGCCTAATCATGGTTCTGCCTGCTCTTTTTCTAGGCTCATGGTTCCACCTGCAAAAACTAATTAAAAAGTATGGGTCTGGAAAAACGCATCAGTCATGGTTCCGTATTGTCACGGTTCCGCCTTTGCAAAATAATAAATTTTTGGTTAACAAAACATGTCGGATCCTCCACATGCTTCTCCCTCCCCTCGAATGGGCAATACTTCGTTTAAATATAATGTGCAGGCGAAGCCTTCAAAGCACAGTGCTCTTGGCGCAATGGCTGTAGAGTTGGCTTATCCGGCAGTGGTTGGGGCTTGAATCCCCTCGACCTCCCCACAATAGTCCATCGTTTTGGCCCGTAGTTGGTAACGTTTGTTACGGTGCCATATTAAATGGTGGTTGCATGTTTTATGGAGGAGTGTATGAGGGTGCCTAGTAGGCGGGTCGGCCACACCGGCTGGGTGGGTTCGAGCCCCGCCAACCTCGGCATATATTTATGTGGTAGTGTTTGGTGGGTTTGGGCCGGGTCCACCAGAGGTGGCCTGCGCCCACCCCATATTAATATGGTTAATGTTATGTGGTTTCGGGGGTGGCGGGGCCATGGTCACCCTCCCCTTTTTTAAATATATTTTTGTTATTTTAATACATGGGATATGAGGAGTGGCGGGGTTGGTGGCCCACCACCCCAAATTATATATTTTTTGTTTCATTTAAACAAACTTAGTAATTTTTGAAAATTCGAAAAATGATTGAAGGAGACAAATTAAACAGGCCACAAATTCGCCCAGAATATGGCCTAGGTTGGTTGGAATTTGGTGGCCAGATTTTGTCCAAATTGCTACCTGCTTAAGCTTGCCTCATCAGAAAAAGTCAATCAAACTTTGACTGTTTCTAAGTTTCGCATATGGACTCGGTTTGACGAACTGTTCACACCATCGCAATTAGAACAACAAGATCTATGCTTTGGTTGTAGTTCGAAATCATTCTGATTACTTTGATTTTTGAGCCCTCTTTGTCCTGTGTGTGTCCCTAGAGCCACCTGGATCATGCCTACCTCTTGATTTTGAAACTGATTTCATTTGTAAATCGACATCAGCCCTCCCCTGCTGCTTTAACACTATTAGTGTATTTCCACGCAATTCCTTAAGAATGGTCCGTTGGACCCATCGATCACTGATTTGTTGATATCGGAGCTCTGCCCCTTTGTACTTCAGATTGAAATTCCACCGATTGCTGATATGTTGTGCCTTGGATCTTTGAATTCGAAGGTTTGTTGTGTTCTCCCCCACTACTGCTGCTATTAGGAAACTGCGATTGCGATTTGTGATGAGCTTGACCCTTAGCCATTTTTCCTTTGTTTTCTGGCTTTGAAAGGGTATCTTCAATTTGCTCTAACTTCTGATCCAGGAGTCCATTTTTGGACCTCCACCTACCATTGGAAAGATTATTATCTACACAATCTAGTGGAGAGGGTCCAATTTATCTTTGAGAGCTTTTGTGCCTTGGAATATGGATGCAAACCTCTATGTTCTTTGGTACTCTTTGTACAAATGGAACTCTGTTTTCAGAAGGTGACAACAACCATTGACACAACAACCTTTCCAAGACCAAGTCACAAGACCCTTCTTCACTGCTTCTTCTTATTTCCAAGTCAACACTAGTCAAATTGACTTCTATCATTGAAAATTTCAGCTACATTGGTATTTTAGCCTTCCTCCACAGATCTGCAATTTTTGGTTGCTTGAAACTTCTGCAAAATCACACGTGTGAGATGAGTTATGGTTCTTGATGATGTTTTCCTTCTTTGCTTGGCTTGAGAGCTTCTCCTTATAACCTTTTCTAGCAAAATTGATGGTATAATGACCTTTTACTTGGCTTCTATAAGGGTTGGTGTAACCCTACTGTAGAAACCCTAGTTTCTGTCACACGTGTGAGGAAGATGACCCAAAAACAGTCCCAAATTCCTTCACTCTTCTTCCTTTGCTTCTCACTGGTTATGAGGCTAGTCTCCTTGTGATTTCCGCACTTCTTCTTGTTTCATATTGCTTTACCAAATTGTCCTCCAGGTGATGTCGAGTGCTCCTATATAGGGGTTAGTCCATGTGAAATAGGTCGACTTGACCTTGTGCCTAAGACGACATGTCATTCTGGAATCATATTAATTTCCTTTTGTAGGCCGACTTCAGGGGGTGGTTCTGACAATGTCTTGGAGGGTCAATGAATCAAACAAATTTTCTTTTTACAATGTATAACATGCCCAAAATGCATTTTCATTTCTTGACATTGATTCACTAGACTTTATGACTTGATGACCAGACCTAATAGCTCACAATGGGAGATTCAACTAAAAATAAAATTCCTCAAGCATGAAACCCACAACTCAAGCATTACAAAATAATTTTTCTTTTCTTCTTTCATTAATTACATAAAATCATGATTACACATGTCATTATGAAGACCAAACTTAGTTACATATTTCAACACTCCCTCTTAACTAGGGAGGTATTCATAATATATAAAGACACTTGGACATTCTCAATCTGAAGAATTCTCATAAGAAGAGTCGGATTGGTATCCCATCTGTTTAGCATCATATCCTCTAGTATTGTCACATATCAAGGCCTTGACTAACAACTCCATCTCTCCATAAGATCAGAGCATAATTCTGGCGAGACCAAAGATTTATAGAAACCTTTGTCATTTTCTCTCGTGGAACATATCCTACCTGGGTTCTTAGAGTGTGTTACACTAGGAATATTCTTATCTTGGATTCCCAGTCCTCAAAGAGTCTACATCTTGTGGTACCTCTTCGTAGGGAATAGACCATACATCAATTTCATTCATGAGTCATGTCATTCATGTCGTCATTCCTTTCATTGGAAAGTGATTCATTAGTCCATATATGGCATTCCTTCATGCCTTGCTGCCATCTTCATGTCATGTTTATTTAAGGATCTTTCATCTTGCCACATGAGCATAAGTTGTAGAATACTTCCATAGATCTTCCCTTAGCATCCCCACATGAGCCCATCCAAATATTTTTCAAAAATAGGAGATGATCATTAAGTCAAAATTACCTTTGTGATGATATTTTATCATGACATCTTCCTGTTTTCCATCAACATCTTGCATACAGATTGACGCATTTCCAAAAGATATATACTGTCAAGGGTCTCTTTCTTTTTTAGAATTCATTAGGGTCTTCATATCTTTCATGGAGATATCATAGTCAAATCATTTAGTCCTTGGATGTTGATTGCCTCTTCCATAGTTTCATATTTCACGATCTCTTCCTTTGTTTCTTCACACATTTCCTTTCCAGGAAATTCTAATTAGAGTTCCACCAATTTTTGTCAAACACCTCATATTTCATATGAGGACATATTATTTTGATTTCATGTAGTCAATGTGTGACCCATGCCTTCCTACATCCTTTCAAAGGAGGAAATCCTTTCTTTTGATTATGCTCTCAAGATAGAGCATTTATCCATGTTGCTGCAACCTTATGACATGACTCAATCATACATACCTCATTTTTCTTTAGGCCTTCTAGAATTCATTCAACAACTTCCTTGATTGAAAGAACTTCAATACCTTGATTTGATTCACTTATTTTGACAACATTCCACCATCCCATGGATTCCCATAAGTTGGAATTCTTGATGAAACACTTGTCTCCTTTCAATCCGTGAACCTTCCAATGAAGATTCCAACTGAGCATCTTGAGTATCCTTATTCAACAAATGTTTTCCTTTTGATTGATGTATGGTGTGATTTGTATTAGATGACTTTTCACTTTTCTCATAAGTACCATTTATGCTTCTAATGAGGTTTCCAAGAGATATATCCTTCCATATGTGACTTTCATAGACTTCTATCTTTCATGCTTCTCTATGATGATTTCACGAGATCTTGCTTTTAATCCTTCTATGATGCCATATTATCATGCTCCTTAGTGACTTATGATGGCCATATCTTGATTGAAATAACTTCAATTACTTGATCTGCTTCACTTCTTTTGACATCATTCCACCATCCCATGAATTCCCACAAGTTGCAATTCTTAATGAAACACTTGATTCCTTTTAATCCGTGAACCTTCCAATGAAGATTCCAATAGAGGATGTTGAGTATCCTCATTCAACAAATGTTTTCCTTTTGATTGATGTATGATATGCTTTGTACTAGATGACTTTTCCCTTTTCTCATAAGTACCATTCATGCTTCTAATGAGGTTTCCAAGAGCTATATCCTTCCACAGATGACTGCCATAGACTATCTTTCATGCTTCTCTATGATGATTTCACGAGTTCTTGATTTTAATGCTTTTATGATGCCTTGATGCATCCTATAATGCTCCTAAGTGACTCATGATGGCCATATCTTACAACAGAAATAGTTGAAAAAAAAAACTTGAAAAGAACTTGGTGAGAAAGACTAACTCAATCATAATAGAGATATTTTACTTACTCTTTCTTGGATTTCTTCTTTTAAGCTTCCTCCACTTCTTTGGTGATATGGGATTCTTCTATTATTCTTTTCTTATTGTCCTTCTTGAGCTTAAGACAACCTCTCTTGTAGTTCCCATATTCTTGACATCCATAGCATTGAACCTTGGCCATATTCTTCTTCTTTTCCAGAGGACCAAACTTTCCTTTTGATTTTTCTCACTTGAGCCTACACCAGTTTTTACCTTTAGCCTGGTTTCTTCAATCTTGCATATTGACCATATATAATTGAATGGAGTAGATTCATTCTTCCCACAAATGCTTGATGTGAAGTTACCCCATTCCTCTAGTAGTGCATTTATTACTACAATGTTCATCTCTTTGTTAGACATTATTTCTCCCAGATATTGATGTTGATCCCTTATTTAAGATATCCTCATAAAGTATGAGGCTATTCCTTATTCTTTTGATATCGTTAGCTTGTAGAGTTCTTGTCTTAATGAGATAACTTCTCCTGCAGTGTTTATGGAAAACAAATCTACCCGTTTTTCATATATTCCTTTTGAAGTTTCGAGTTTAGACACATATGGAATGAGGGGATCCTTGATGGATTCTATGAGAATCCCTTGAGCCCTTACTTCCCCTTTCATAAATCTTACAAGTGCTTGAGCATATTATTTTGGAGGTTTGGTGATTGAGCCCTTAACATGTTCCATGAGCTCGTTCTCAATGAGATTTAGATCCGTTCTCTTCTTCCATACAATAAAGTTTGAAGCCTGAACCAAATTGTTGCTTTCCTTGCACAAAGACATTTTGAAAGATTCAGGTGTAGACATAAAGATACTTACTTATGAAGATGCTTTTTCCCATTAGGGGAATTTTGAGTTCTAAAATGGGCCTCCCAAGGAAATTATAAAATAATAGTGGAAATAATAAAATAAGATTAGGTTACATCATCAAATTTTAGAAATAAGAATGAAAAAATTATTTTTTCAACTCATATTTTCAGCTTATCTCCCTGTGGGTTTACTCAAATTTTGAGCGGAAACACTCGTTGGATGCAGAATTTGATTCCTCATCCAAGGAGTACCCGTGTTGCATACTTTTTATGGACCTTGCTACATGGAAAATGAGAAATACATGAAAAACATGATTGCAATAATGTTTTTTCATGTGTTTCTCATTTTTCATGTAGCAGGGTCCATCGAAAGTATGCAACATGGGTACTCCTTGGATCAGGAATTAAATTTTGCATCCAACGAGTACTCCTGCTAAAAATTTGAGTAAAACCTTAGGGAAATAAGTTGAAAATACAAGTTGAAAAAGTATTTTTATTATTTTATTATTTTTTAATCTTTTTACTTTTTTAATCCAAAAATGGTGAATCATCCCCCATGGTTGACATCATCAACTTGAATCTTATTGGTTCTTATAAAGTTTATTTTGGTTGTATATTTTTCTTAGGATGCCCATTTTAGACCTCAAAATTCCCATAATGACTTGCTGGCTCCTTGAACTTGATGATGATATAGATAATGGAAAACTTTTCCTTGATGAAGATAGTTTTCTTCAAGAGTGATCCTTGGCTCCAAAGAGAGGTATATCACCTTAGAATATGATGATGTCTTTGCTGATGATGATGACAAAATCCTTAATCTTGCCTCTCCTTGATGAGTAGTCTTCAAGTTATTTTGATTTGTAGATTTCTTCAACTTGATAAGAGGTAGGGTCTTTGTGGTCCTTTTTCCTTGATGATTACTTGAGCGAAGATCCAAGACTTATTGTGATGTAGACTTCTTCTTCGATCTAGGGTTTTGACACCTCCTTGTAGATCTCGACTTCAAAATTATTTTAGTATGAGATGATCTTCTAGATCTGCTTGGATTCCTTTCTAGAGTTTAGGTCCTTGAATGCTTGAGTGTCCCTTAATGAGCTGCCCTTCCTTGATTTGTAACCTTAGCTCTGATACCATGTTGAGAAATCCAGGGCATTAGAATTAAGTGATTTCTCTTGTAATGATAACTGCTTGTGATGATTTTTACTTCTTTAGATTAGGTTTTTCTCTTGAATTAGATTATTATAGTGTTCATTTTCATCAAACAACTATAAAATCATAAACAATAAGGAGACAAGAGACACATAATATAGGTGATCAGCCAGGGCCAAAACCTCTCCAACTTGAGAGGAAAACCCAAACAAATTCTTCTCCTTATAGAAACTTCAAGTGACGAATACCAAGACCAAGACTCTTGATACAAAAACCTTTCCAAGACCAATTCACAAGACCCTTCTTCACTGATTCTTCTTCTTGCCCAAGTCAACACTAGTGAAATTAACTTCTATCATTGCAAATTTTTGCTACATTGGTATTTTGGCCTTCCTCCACATATATGCAATTCTTAGCTGCCTGAAACTTCTGAAAAATCACACGTGTGGGCTGAATTAAGGTTCTTGATGATTTTTTCATTCTTCACTTGGCTTGAGAGATTCTCCTTATAACCTTGTCTAGAAAAATTGATGGTATAATGACCTTTTACTTGGCTTCTTTAAGGGTTTGTGTAACCCTACTACAAAAACCCTATTTTCTGTCATACGTGTGAGCAAGATGACCCAAAAACGGTCCCAAATTCCTTTGCTCTTCTTCCTTTGCTTCTCACTGGTTATGAGGCTATTTTCCTTGTGTTTTTCACATTTCTTCTTGTTTTAGATTTCTTGACTGAATTGTCCTCCAAGTGATGCCAAGTGCTCCTATATATAGAGGTCTGTCCATGTGAAATAGGCTGACTTGACCTTGTGCCTAGGCCAACAAGCCATTATGGAATCATCTTAATTTCCTTTTGTAGGTTGACTTCAAGGGGTTACTTGTGATGAGGCCTTGGAGGGTTAATGACTCAAACACAATTTGTTTTTACAATGTATAACATGCCCAAAATGGGTCTTTATTTATTGACATTGACTCACTAGACTTTATGACTTGTTGACCAAACCCAATAGATCACAATGGGAGCTTCAACTAAAAATAAAATTCCTTGAGAATGAAACCCATGACTCAAGAATTACAAATTAATTTTATTTTTCTTCTTTTAATCAATTACATAAAATCATGATTACACATATCATTATGAAGGTCGAACCTAGTTACATATTTAAACACTCCCTCTTAACTAGGGAGATATTCATAATCTATATAGGTACTTGGACATTCTCAATATGAATAATTCTCATAAGAAGAGTCCTATTTGTAACCCATCTGTTTAGCATCATATCCTCTAGTATTATCACATAGTAAGGCCTTAAATAACAACTCTGGTTCTCCACAAGATCAGAGTACAATGTTGGTGAGATTAGTGATTTATAGACACCTTCATCATTGTCTCTCTCGAAACATACCCTACTAGGTTCTTAGAGTGTGTTCCACCATGACTATTCTTATATGAGACTCCTTTCCTCAAAGAATATCGGTCCTCTACGACTACTCTTATCTTGGATGCCCTAATTCATCCTCAAAGAGTATCAAATGCTAGATGTTTACCCAATTCTCCATTCTTTCTTCCCAAGTAAAGACAATAATGATGTGTTTATCTGTCTCTCTCATCTTAGGGAGGACATATCTATTCCATTGTAGGAATGTACCCATTCCTATAAAGGGAATGCTCCCAATCTCCCTTTTGACTAGGGACTTTCTTCCAGTAGTGTTATCGGGAAATCTAGTGTCCACTCGGAGCTACTAGTCCCACTAAGACTGGTAGCTATCTTAGAAACAAACAAACTAAAACTACTTTCGTTTTCCTTTATGAGAAGTAGATAAGAGTGGAATGAAGGACACCAACCTCAGTCTTGCACTTGGTTCCTTGCTTGATTCCTCTCCCTTCTGACAGATCCTTGCCACTTCTCCTTCGTCTACCCAGCTTCAAAGAGCACCTGTGGAATCAAAGCAGCATAATACTATCGAAGAACAGAGATCTACAATCATAAACAATATAGGACCAAATGTATATTGACCACACAAATGCATATATCATCAAACATACAGGAATGTGGAGGAAAACTTGAATAACTTTATTAATATCAAGAATAACAAAGAGGATTACAACCAATTGTTCTGACCCAGCATCATACTCCAGCATGAAAGCCCTTCTTTCACCTCATGAAAAGCTTAGATCACCCAACACTATGATATTACAACAAGAAACCAACAACACTTCCTTACAAGATACAAAATTCCAGCCTCTGGATCTCTAGGATGAGGGATCCATATATAGATGATTGTAGGGGGGTGAGTCAGCTTCTGGCATTTTGATTAGTGTCCTCTCTCTGATAGTTCTTGATTCCACTTGGAGATTGATGATCTGTTACTCATCCCTGGGTGAATTCAGAGAGGCAAGTGTCACAGGAGAAGTTTCTGGAAGATTCCATGATCATCCACATCGTAAACTGTCTCTGCCATTTGTCCACTCTTGCCCATCACACCCTACAGAAGGGATTTCAGTATGCATCGTACCCTTTTCACTAGGCAGGTGGGATGCATCACACCCTTAGCACTGAGCAACTTGTATGGTCCAATTTTGACCAGTTCTGAGCAGTTTCCTGTGGAGAACTTCTGGGAGATGATGTAATCAACTGACCTTGTTCCTTTAGGGTATGAAACAACACTTTTAGGGACTTAGGAGCCCTTGGTTTATGGACATGTTTGATTGGAGTTGCAGTGCCCAAAAATGTCTATAACAGTTGCCCCCTAAAGCATGAGGTCGTTAATCTTTTGATGTTGGGTGAAATGCTTTATCATGAGGATCCGAAGTTTTTTCGGGCTGGAAGGCGACCTGTAATAAAATACAATACAATAAATTATCTTCATAATATTTTTCATGATCTAGCTGAGGCGGGCATTCCCATGCTCAACTTTATAAATTCATTTTCATGTACATAAGACAGACAACCGTCTGTGCGGGAGACTGATGATTCTAATAGAGTCATCATCCTTTGATTCGGATGATCATCTGTGCAGCAACAATGTACATTTGATGTCTTTATTTTCCTGAATATATCGCAGCCCGGATGGATGAAACTAGATCCGGGGTCTTCAAACTCATTCAATCTTCACTCGGAGTACAAGTCGATCCATGTGAAAGATGTTCTGGAGTCAAACATGGAAAGACATCGCCTGATTACCAGCCAATGATGTAAGCTGTTAACAGGCATGAGAGGAATCACCGATAATGATGATGACCCTCAAGGTACTACAGTACAATTCGCGTGGTGTGAATAAGGGACTTGGCGTCGAACACCACGCAAAATCTTTCGGTCGAAGGCCATTGATGTAAACCTGTCGTCGGAAGTGAGAAACTTGCCATTGAGGCATGCAAGCTTCAAAGTACTGAAAGGGTTGTTCCTAAGTCGACTTCTTAGATAATGAGTTGATGTCGACAAGAAGCGACCTGCCTTAGGAGGGCCTTAATGAATCCCACATCTACGACACAGAACGAAGTAAATGATTTTGGGGGTGAAAACGATCTGATGATATAGGGTTCAGGGTGGCGGTCATGAAAGAATGGAGCGTGAATGTATTGCAGCGGATGAGACACAGGTGAATTCTCTGAGCGACTTCTCTTGAACATACCGGCGACACTGACATGGATTGGTAGCGTTAACCCCAAATATGGATGGTGTGATGGACCATTGATTATACGACCAGTGAACGGAATAACCCAACCCGACTCGGATGCGGAGTGAAAGTGTCATGTTCAAGAGCGACTTGCTACCAATAAAGTTTCTTCAAGTTTTCTTCCCAATTTTTCCCTAGTCATTGCTGACCAGTACCTCTTTATTTTTGTCAAGCTTGAGGAGGATAACATATGCTTGTTCTATAATTTGCCCTTCGGGAAAACCCGTCGCTATATTTTAACGAGCCTAGCGACAATGAAACTCATTCTTGTCTGTATGGACAAGTTTGTCGCTATTCGGTTTTAACGAGTTTAACGACAAAGATAGCTCGGTCCTTTTCAATTTTAGAGAGTCTGAAAGGGACGTAAAGGAAACTCCAATAATCCTTTTTCGCCATATAATCCCTTAAGTCTGAAAAAGTATAAAATAATACGAAAGGGATGAGTTTTCGATAGTTTTAACGAGCTGAACAAGACAAGCGCTCGATCTTTTTGTGTAATAATCCCTCGGGTCCAAAAAGATTAAAATCTAAAGGAGGGATAGCACTCCCGGTAGCTTTAACGAGCTGGAGAGGCCAATCGCTTGGCAATCTTTTCATATTTTACGAGTCAGGTGAAAAGAGCTTAAAGGAGACTCGTTTTTGAGGAACGAGTGGTAATTTCAGGTAGCAGCTGATTCCAGGTAAGGTTTGGAATTTTCCAGTCACGGCAGTGTCACAAGGATGGCTAACAGGATCACTCTTCGCAGCTGTTCCTCAAAAGGGGCAAACAATCAAATGGAGGTGAATGATCGGCTAAAACAGAGTGGAGGTGATGATGAGAACACGACCAAGGCTCAAAACTGATGATAATGCATTCACAATGGTTATTTACGGAAATTGGTTCATTTTTTAATGAGCTTAAACTCTGGGGGATACATTTGCTCATTGCTTAGGTTTAATTTTTAACGAGCTTGAACTTTGCGTAAAACCGCTCGTGGCAGGTTTATTTTTTAACGAGCTTTAACCCTGCGATAACACTGCTCATGATAAGTTTGCATGCCCCCAGCATAATAATGCAAATTGAGGTGCATGCCCCCCAAGCTTCATTGCATTCATTGCGGTGGTTGGAATGAAGGTTTACCTTCGAGATTTTTGAAAGACTTGACTTGGATTTTACGAGATCGTAATTAAAGACTTGATTTGGAAAGGGAGTTGTTTCATTTTTTAATGAGGTTGACACAAGATAGGAACTATCATCAGAATCCACTGTATTTACAGTATTTGATAAAAAATAAAAAACTGAAGGATGATTAAGGTCATTGGAATAATATTCATGGTAATCCGGAAGATGGGAATGATGGTGGTAATCTTCCCATGGCGCCCCGTTAGTCATCATCAACTGAACAATTCCTTCATCTGCAGCGTGTATTTGCGACCAAGGATTTGAAGGGGTACCATATTCCTTAGACCTATCTATCCAAACACTCGATGAGCATTGATTTGGGTTTGCCCCCCAGGCCAAGAAAATTGATTGCTACAATATTTCTATTAGGGCGATGATCCATGCTGACAAAATGTTTAGGAATCTTCTGAATCTAGAAGATATCATGTTGCAGGTTCCCACCGTGGCCACTTCCTCCAGATTGTTTGGAGGCGGTAGGGCAAAAGTCCCCATTAATATAGGGTCTTTTAGTAGGCCTACTCCGATATTTTGAAGCGAATGAGGGCTTCCATGGATCATCGAAATGCTTCCCGTAACTTGTGAACTATTGGGGAGAAATGTTTGTTGGTCGATGATTGTAATTCCTCCTTGAAAGGGAAATGCAATCTTCCTGAAATAGGTCAACACAACTGCTGCCATAGCATATATCCAGGGCCTTCCCAGTAGGATGTTGTAATCGAGGTTTCCGTCAATTACCTCAACATCTATTTCTACTGTTTTTCCCCCCAGTTCGACTTGCAAGTTACTTAAAATCCCGTATGGGGTGTATGTTCGTCGATCAAATGCTTTTAATGTCGTCGAAGATCGCAACAAGGTTGGAGATCCTAAAGTTTTCCAACAACTCATCGACATAATACATGTAGATGCCCCCTCATCAATAATTGTTCGATGAACAGTTATGTTGAGGGCTTTCACTTGAATGAGGAAAGCTAGTTGAGCTGGTAATTGAGGGTCATATCCTTTGTGATTAAAGGACACAAGATTGGAATCCGTTGGGTCAATCCCACCTATTGCTGATAATAAAGCCTGATTTTGAGAGGGGCAATTTTGTAGTACCTCAAGTGTCGAAATAGTGGATGGCGATTGGGCCAGATCCTCCACTATATTATAATGCTATGGTGCCCTGGCACGAGGATTAAATGTCGATTTGTGTACTACTCCCTTTGGCAGCTTTATCATTAGTTCATGAATGATGGGTGGCACAACATCGGTCGAAGTTATTGTCGAACTACTGGATTGATCATTGGTCTTGTTGTCCAACAGCTGTGGATTCCCGTAATATTTATTCCTTGTCGATATCAAAGCATCATTTTGCTGCTTTGAAACTGAAAACATTAGCACTTGGGACGAGGAAGCATTGTCACTAGCAACCAGATTTGTTCCTAGATTTGGAAACAGATCAGTCAATACCACCGAGGTTTTTGAATTCTTGAAGAATTTTCTAAGCTCAGCTTTATATGGACACTCTGTTGTCTAATGATCCTCATCACATATAAGGCATGGACGATTTGGTTTCCTATCTCCAGAAGGGTTTGCAGAAGATGGGACGACTCCTCTTGTTTCTTCTTCTTCCCTTTCTTTTTCTTCTTGCCTCCTGGTTGCTTTGTTTCTTTTCCTTTGTCAGTCGATACGGTATTTACTTCCGAGGTGAGAAGTTCTTTATTTGCATTTTGACCTAAAACCGTATGGGCCTTTTTCGACTTAGCCTTTACGGTTTTTGTGCTGGTCGTTCTTATCACGCCGTCCCCATCATGAGAGTATTTGTTTGATTTAGGAGAGGGAGGAATGGAAAATTCCGGTCTAGGAGCATCAGGGATTTTATCGTAGAGCATGCCAGACTGAGTATAGATCAAGTCTAGATATTGCGCACGAGCAATTACTTTCTCTGTAGTGGCGACTCCTCCCTTTGCCACATCTTCTATAATAGAAGGTAACAACGAATTAATAAACCATTCAACCAATAGCTGATCAGGAACATATGTTTTTACCATTCTACGACGACGTCGCAACTCATGAATATGATCGGATATGTGAGTGGCCATCATTTGCTTGAAATTGGTAAGAAGCTCTGTTCCCGTTTCGTACCTTATGGGTAACTGAAAATGGGTTAAAAAGGTTGTGGCTAGGGTGCTGAAGTTATCAAACGAAGCTCTAGGCAATTCGATATACCATTTTGCTGCCAGACCAGTTAACATTCGCTAAAAAAGGTGAAGCCTGATCGAATCATCATTTAGAGTGTTAGATGAACACCACAGGTGAAAGGTCATCACATGATTCGACGGGTCTTCACCCAGATTTCCATTAAATTTAGGAATATCTGACGGAAGTTTATGAGGAATCGTTGGCCACCAAGGGGCGTAAGCGATTGGATCGTTTGTTAGCTGGTTTAGATCTGGTAACTCTAAAGTTGCCACGAAGGGCAACTGTTGATTCAGGTTCGGCGAAGCATACCCAGGATAAGATGGGATTGCCTGAGCAGTGGGTCTTTGCATACCAGCATAGTGCATTTGATGCTGATAACTTTGATAAGGTTGATGGGCATAACCATTATGAAATGGTTGATGTTGTTCGTTTTGAATATACGGCTACCCATTACTTGCAAAGACTTGGTGCTCAGATCCTTGGTAAACTTGTTAGAATTGTGGTTGTTGATATTGCACCAGCCATGGTTGTGAGACCATGTGCTGTTGCCCAATACTAGCTGTTTGACCAAGATGAGGGGTAATGGTACCCGTTTGAGCCTGGGTCACTCCCGTTAAGGAGCCACTAACCGATGATTGTGGTGGCGTTGCAGGGACAAGGGGCTGTTGGATTGCGACCTGAGATACTTGAGGTTGGCATACAATAGGTAACGCTTGTACTTGCGACACCGTCACAATAGCCAGTGTAGTGGGGATATTTGACATAGGCATACTTTGTTACATTGAGTATACAACTCTTGGTTGTTGAGGTAGTATTGGTATCCAACCACTGGATGTAATTCCAGCATAACCTGAATTCTGTCGTGAACTCTCATATGTTTGACCTCCTGGAGGTGACAATGAAAGGGCATATTGCCCTCCATACGGCGGTAATCCAGTGCTTAAGGGAATTATTTGCCTTTGAGGATCGGACTGCCAAAATTGACATTGCGAAGGATCAATTTGTTGAGACTCAACATAAGAGATTCCAGATATTATTCCGGATGAACAAACGAGAACAGACCATACCGTCGAAACAGCCCTTGGATGGATCCCATCCAGTGATTGAGAGCTAGTTGCGACAGATGGTACGCCGACGAACATTTTCAGAGTAGCAGCAGGAAGTTCTGCCACTGCTGTGTCAGATGACACAGTCCTAGATGTCGACGGTTGTTCAGACATATCTAGTCTATCCAAAAGGTTTCCTAGTGATTCTACAGGAACTTCTGATAACGGTAGACTAATTTCTGATGAAGAAGGATATAGAGTGACCCCTACTCCAAATTGCGATGGAGTACTAGATGGTGGATCCTCCACAATCTCTTCTATAGCAATCAAACCGGGTGGAAGAGGTAGACCGTCAGGTCCGTAAAATATTTCCGGTGCCGAAGAAGGTATAGATTCTGCAGCGACTGATGTTTGGGGAACAACACCTTCCGAATCAGCTATGGATGGAGCCGGTTTAGGTATAGAAGTGTTTACCCTCACACTAGGATCAATTCTACTATCCTCTCGTGGTTGTGGAACTTCTTCTGTAAAGGCAGGGGTACCAGAAATGTTTGGAGTAACCGGAGTCTCCGAGGGTGTCGGAACACTTGTTCCAACCCGACCAGGGGACTTTGAGCCGGTTAAACGAGTTCGCTTTGTCCGGAATAGTTTTGATTCTGGGGACAAAGACGGTTGACTTGTAAGTCTCCGCGAACGACAAGGTTTCAATTAACTTTCTTCCATTATTGCGGATTACTCGATCAACTAAAAATAAAGGGGAAAATGTTTTCGAATTAAATGAATTTTAGATGCTTTGACACAACTTGTTTTTTCAATTTTTAAGAGTCGAGAAAAAACAAAAGATGACTCTAGTCGCCTTCGATTTTTAATGAGCCTGAAGTGACAAGTGCTCAGATGGACCTTTTCCTTTAAGGAGTCTGAAAAGGAATGATAGAGACTACTCTGGAAATCTAGACAGAGGGATTACCAAACCAATCACAAAACTGCAGAATACTTTTTACGGTACGGCAGTCAATCTTCCCGAATGCTGTGTTCAGTGCATTGCGATCGATAGGGCGGTAGACACGGCTTCCTATGGATAAAGGATATAGCCTATTGTGGTCTCCCAATATATACTCGATGGTACGTGGGAGCACAAGTCCGTACTAGCACTTGTCGTCTCAAAGAGGAGGAATCACCCAACCAACAGTGAAAGCGACAGTTACCAGGCTTTACGACGCTGGAATACGTCTCTAGCCTAGACTTCTAGATGTTGTGCGTTAGGTTCCAAAGTGTTTTTAGGTTCATTAAATTTATTTTACAGTTGATATTTCTTAAGAAATTTTCCTTTTAGGTTCACCACGTGATGTAGATGTACAATTCCTAAAATGCAATCTAAGATGATAAATAATTGTTTAATCTTCTTTTTTCAATGAAAATCCTAGCTACTAAAGAAAGAGAGATGATATTCTTTCAACATAGAGCAGAGAGAACACACTAGATGCACTGTCCTAAATCAAACCAACAAGCAGTCTAAATGAAAATGCACATGCATGCATTTTTTTTCAGCTTTCTTAATGTGTGAATGACAAGAAGAATGCTAAGTACAAATCTGAATTATCTTTTCAAAGCGACAGTACTAACAAATTTCTCTTCAAAAACGAAAGGAAGATAATGACGACACTTTACTATTTTGAATTGAAAACTGATTTCGACACTTGAAAAACTACTAATTCAAATCAAATACAAGAGTAACTGTATAATCGACCATCAAGAACAATAGAATTCTTTTCTTTGACTAAAAACGACACTTGCGACACTTTCAAATCAAAAGACGACAGTTCGACTATGCTACTACTTTGTAAAAGAGAACTGAAAATGGCGGAAAATACATAAAAACATTCACAATTCTTTGCACAATGGAGGTGGAAAGATGGAAAGGAAGCGGGTTTCAACAATGGTATACTGATCATAGACAGAAAAACTCTTGAATAGAGCTGAAGGGAGTGAACACAGAAACCAAAATCTGAGAGCAGAAGAGGTCTTGTCTGATCAGCGCACCTGTAACACAGGGAAAGTGCGATGCAGTGCACCTACTGCACACGGGAAGTGCAATGCAGTGCACCTACTACACACGGGAAGTGCGATACATCCAGATTCCCAAGAGTAAAAGGTGCGATGGTCCAAGGACGAGACTTCAACTAGGTTCCGGGTCACAGTTTGCAGCTCAGTTCAGGGATTTAGGCCGGGCAAGTGATGTACAGTAAATAGAAATCACAGGGGTTGATCTAATGAGGTTACTAGAGCCACCACTAGGGCAATTAGAAAGTTTACAAATTGATTGTTCAGTTTATAAACAAAACCCGGAGATAGACTGAAGCAACATTGATCTACTTTGCACTTGCATAGCAAATGTAGTTCGAAGGCTAGCTGGCTTGACTTCAAGCTCCGTCTGTAAGTTTATAAAACAAACAAATATAGACAAACAAAAAATCTATTCGCTCCCCAGCGGAGTCTCCATTTTGTTGTCGGGAAATCTAGTGTCCACTCGGAGCTGCTAGTCCCACTAAGACTGGTAGCTATCTTAGAAACAAACAAACTAAAACTACTTTCGTTTTCCTTTATGAGAAGTAGATGAGAGTGGAATGAAGGACACCAACCTCAGTCTTGCACTTGGTTCCTTGCTCGATTCCTCTCCCTTCTGACAGATCCTTTCTGCTTCTCCTTCGTCTACCCAGCTTCAAAGAGCACCTGTGGAATCAAAGCAGCATAATACTATCGAAGAACAAAGATCTACAATCATAAACAATATAGGACCAGATGTATATTGACCACACAAATTCATATATCATCAAACATACAGGAATGTGGAGGAAAAATTGAATAGCTTTATTAATATCAAGAATAACAAAGAGGATTACAACCAATTGTTCTGACCCGGTGTCATCCTCCAGCATGAAAGCCCTTCTTTCACCTCATGAAAAGCTTAGATCACCCAACACTATGATATTCCAACAAGAAACCAACAACACTTCCTTACAAGATACAAAATTCCAGCCTTTGGATCTTTGGGATGAGGGATCCATATATAGATGATTGCAGGGGGGTGATTTAGATTATGGGATTTTGATTAGTGTCCTCTCTCTGATAGTTCTTGATTCCACTTGGAGATTGATGGAGAGAGGCAAGTGTCACAGGAGAAGTTTCTGGAAGATTCCATGATCATCCACCTCAGAAACTATCTCTGCCATTTGTCCACTCTCGCCCATCGCACCCTACAGAAGGGCTTTTCAGTATGCATCACACCCTTTTCACTGGGTAGGTGGGATGCATCGCACCCTTAGCACTGAGCAACCTGTATGGACCAGTTTTGACCAGTTTCCTGTGGAGAACTTCTGGGAGATGATGTAATCAGCTGACCTTGTTCCTTTAGGGTATGAAACAATACTTTTAGGGACTTAGGAGCCCTTGGTTTATGGACATGTTTGATTGGGGTTGCAGTGCCCAAAAATGTCTATAACAAGTAGCTTTCTCGGTGGAGATCATGGGATAACCAACTACTTGTAGAACTCTTTTCTTTGATGTCATGAATTTATTCTTTGTCATAGAGTCTACATCTTGTGGGACCTATTTGTAGGGCATATACCATCCATCACTTTCATCCATGAGTCATGTCAATCATATCATCATTCCTTTCATTGGAAAGTGATTCATTAGTCCATATCTAGCCTTCCTTCATGCCTTGCTACCATATTCATGTCATGTTTGTTTAAGGACCTTTCGTCTTGCCACATGAGCATCAGTTGTAGAATAATGCCATAGCTATTCCCTTAGTAGCCCTGCATGAGCCCATCTAGGTATTTAAAAAAAAAAGAGATTATCATTAAGTCAAAATTACCTTTGTCATGGTCTTTTATCATGACATCTTCCCGTTTTCCATCAATATCCTGCATACATATTAACAAATTTCCAAAAGATATATACTGTCAATGGTCTCTTTCTTTTTTAGACTTCATTAGAGTACTCATATCTTTCATGGATATATCATAGTCAAATATTTCAGCCCTTGGATGTTGATTTCCTCTTCCATAGTTGCATATTTCATGATCTCTTCCTTTGTTTCTTCACACATTTCCTTTCTGGGAACTTCCAATCATAGTTCCTCCAATTTTTTCAACCACCTCATATTTCATATGAGGACATATTATGTTGATTTCATCTAATCAATGTGTGACCCATGCCTTCCTGCATCCTTTCAAAGGAGGAAATCCTTTCTTTTGATTATGTTTTTGATATAGAGCATTTATCCATGTTACCAACAACCTTATGACATGACTCTATTTTATCAAATACAGGCATACATACCTCATTTTTCTTTAGGTCATCTAGACTTCATTCAACAACTTCCTTGATTGAAAGAACTTCAATTCCTTGATCTACTTCACTTCTTTTGACAACATTCCACCATCCCATGGATTCACGTAAGTTGGAATTCTTGATGAAACACTTGCTTCCTTTTAATCCATGAACCTTCCAATGAAGATTCCAATAGAGGATCTTGAGTATCCTCATTCAACAAATGTTTTCCTTTTGATTGATTTATGGTGTGATTTGTATTAGATGACTTTTCTCTTTTCTCATAAGTACCATTTATGCTTCTAATGAGGTTTCCCAGAGATATATCCTTCCATATGTGACTTCTATAAACTTCTCTCTTTCATGCTTCTCTATGATGATTTCACGATCTCTTTCTTTTAATGCTTCCATGATGCCATGATGCATATTATCATGCTCCTTAGTGACTCATGATGACCATATCTCACATAGAAATAACTTGAAAAACAAAAACGTGAAAAGAACTAGGTGAGAAAGACTATCTCAATAATAGTAGAGATATTTTACTTCCTCTTTCTTGGTTTTCTTCTTTTCAACTTCTTCCACTTCTTCAGTGATATGTGCTTCTTCTCTTCCTCTTTTATTATTGTCCTTCTTGAGCTTAAGACAATCTCTTTTGTAATGCCCATATTTTTTACATCCATAGCTTGAACCTTGGCCATATTCTTCTTCTTTTCCAGAGGACCAAACTTTCCAAATTTTCCTTTTGTTTTTTCTTACTTGATCCTACATCAGTTTTTGCCTTCAGCTTGGTTTCTTCAATCTTGCATAGTGACCATATATCCTTGAATGGAGTAGCTTCCTTCTTTCGGTAAATGCTTGATGTGAAGTTACCCCATTCCTCTAGTAGTGAATTTAGTAATACAATGGTCATGTCTTTGTCATACATAATTTCTCATAGATCTTGACGTTGATCCCTTATTTCATATATCCTCATAAAGTTTGAGGCTATTCCTTCTTATTTTGATATCCTTAGCTTGTAGAGTTCCTTTCTTAATGAGATAACTTCTCCTATAGTGCTTACGAAAACAACTCTACTAGTTTGTCATATATTTCTTTTGAAGTTTCAAGTTTAGATACATATGGAAGGAGGGGATCCTTGATGGATTCTATGAGAATCCTTTGAGCCCATACTTCCTCTTTCATAAATATTGCAAGTGCTTGAGCATCTTGTTCTGGAGGTTTGGTGATTGAGCCCTTAACATGTTCCATGAGGTCATTCTCAATGAGATTTAGATCTGTTCTCTTATTCCATGGAAGAAAGTTTGAAGTCCTAACCAACTTGTTTCTTTCCTTGCAAAAATACATTTTGACATATTTAGGTGTAGACATAAATATACTTGTGAAGATTCATTTCCCACTTTTTGGCTCATTAAACTTGATGATGATATAGTTAATGGAAAAATTTTCCTTGATGAAGATAGTTTTCTTCAAGAGTGATCCTTGGCTACAAAGAGAGGGAGATCACCTTAGAAGATGATGATGTCTTTGCTGATGATGATGACAACGTCCTTAATCTTGATTCTCTTGGATGCATAGTCTTCAAGTTATTTTGATTTGTATATTTCTTCAACTTGAGAAGAGATAGGGTCTTTTTGGTCCTTTTTCCTTAATGATTACTTCAACAAAGATTGAAGGCTTCTTTTGATGTAGGCTTCTTCTTCGATCTAGTGTTTTGACACTTCCTTGTAGATATTGACTTCAAAATGATTTTAGTATGAGATGATCTTCTAGATATTCTTTGATGCATTTCTAGAGTTTAGGTCCTTGAATGCTTGAGTTTCCCTTGATGAGATTCCCTTCCTTGATTTCTTACCTTAACAATTATATCATGTTGAGAAATATAGGGCATTAGGGTTAAGCAATTTCTCTTGTAATGATAACTTCTTGTGAATGCTTTTTACTTGTTTATATTAAGTTCTTCTCTTGACTTATATTATTATAATGTCCCTTTTCATCAAACAACTACCAAGTCATAAACAATAAGGAGACAAGAGACACAAAATGTAGGTGACTAGCCAGGGAAAAAAACCTCTCTAACTTGAGAGGAAAACCCAAACGAATTCTTCTTCTTATAGAAAATTCAAGTGACGAATACCTAGACCAAGACCCTTGACACAACAAGATTTCCAAGACCAGGTCACAAGATCCTTCTTCACTTCTTCTTCTTTATTTCCCAAGTAAATTCTAGTCAAATTGACTTATATCACTACAAATTTCGACAACACTGGTATTTCGACCTTCCTTCATAGATCTGCAATTCTCGGCTGCCTAAAACTTCTGAAAATTAACACGTGTGGGCTGAATTAAGGTGCTTGATGATGTTTTCCTTTTTTGCTTGGCTTGAGAGATTCTCCTTATAACCTCGTCTAGCGAAATTGATGGTATAGTGACCTTTTACTTAGCTTCTGTAAGGGATGGTGTAACCCTACTCTAGAAACCATAGTTTCTATCACACGTGTGAGGAAGATGACCCAAAAATAGTCCCAAATTCCTTCGCTCTTCTTCCTTTTCTTCTCACTGGTTATGAGGCTATTCTCCTTGTGTTTTTCGCACTTGTTCTTGTTTTAGATTGCTTGAATAAATTTTCCTCCAAGTGATGCTGAGTGCTCCTATATATAGTGGTTTGTCCATGTGAAATAGGCTGACTTGACCTTGTGCCTAGGCTGAAATGCCATTATGGAATCATATTAATTTCCTTTTGTAGGCTGAATTCAAGGGGTGCTTGTGACAAGGTCTTGGAGGGTTAATGACTCAAATAAATTTTCTTTTTACAATGTATAACATGCCTAAAATGGGTCTTCATTTCTTGACATTGACTCACTAGATTTTATGACTTGATGACCAAACCTAATAGCTCACAATGGGTGCTTCAACTAAAAATAAAATTCCTTGAGTGTGAAATCCATGACTCAAGCATTACAAAATAATTTTATTTTTCTTCTTTTCATCAATTACATAAAATCATGATTACACATGTCAATATGAAGACCGAATCTAGTTACATATTTCAACACTCGCCCAAGGGAATCAAAGCAGTATCAAAATGCTTAGGTCTAGAGGAAGAAAACTAAGAGATGCACACTTTTCCTAAAATCTCAAACAAGAAGAACGTATGGTATGGTGATAGTGGCTGCTCAACACATATGACCAGAGACAAAAAAAATTCATGTCTCTGAAAGAAGGAAAGGATGGAACGATATATTTTGGAAATGATAGATCTGCAAATGTTATAGGAACAAACACAATCAAGCTTGGAGGCAAGGATGTTACAACAAATGATGTGCTACTCTTTGAAAATATGAATCATAGTTTTTTGAGCATAATTAAAATGTGTGATAAGGTACACATGCTGCTCTTTGACTCAAAGAAATGTGAAATAAGGAGAGAGAAATCCAGTAATTTGGTGGCAACTGCAACTAGGACTTTGAATGACATATACAATTTGGACGAGACTTTTGACAAAGGTTGCTTATTGGAAAAAGAAGGTGAAAGTTGGTTCTGGCACAAATGAATGGGACATATAAAATTTGACAACCTTGTCAGAATCATAAAAAAGGAGGCTGTCAAAGAAATGTCACAGATATAAAAACTAACTAGCACTACATGTAAACATTTTAGGCATGAAAAACAAACAAGAGTTGAATTCAAGACCAAGGAACATTCCACGTCAAAGCCATTAGAACTGGTACAAAATGATCTATCTGGCCCAATGAAGACTAAAGGACTAGATGGTGATCAATACTTCATGCTAATGATTGACGATTATACTAGGTTGATAGTAGTGAGATTTTTGAAGAAGAAGTCCGAAGTGTTTGAGTTTTTCAGAATCTACAAGGAAATGGTTGAAAATGAAACTTATTTGAAGATCAAATGTTTGAGATCGGATAATGGTGGAGAATTCACATCCAAAGCATTTCAACACTTCTGTGAGGAACATGGAATAAAAAGATAATTCTCAGCAGCTAGGACAACACACCAAATTGGAGTTGTCGAAAAGAAAAATAGAACAATAGAAGAAATGGCTAGAACAATGTTGAATGTTAAAATTTGACACAAATTTTGGGTTTAGGTAGTTGATACAACACTGTACATTTTGAACATATATTTACTTAGAAGCAACTGTGGTAAGACTCCGTATGAATTATGGAAGGGAAGACCAACAAATGTAAAACATTTTCAAGTCTTTGGAAGGAAACACAACATTAAAAGGGAAGACTAGAAGACAAGAAAATTTGACGCTCGGGTAGATGAAGGCATATTTGTTGGCTACTCATGCAAAAGTAAACCATACATATGTTATAACCAAAGACTTAATTGGATAGTTGAAAGCATCAATGTAACATTTGATGAAGCTCATGGACCAAATATTTTACAAGGAATCTCATTTTCAGGCAAACTAGAGACACAAGAGACATAACTAGAAAAAATCAAAGATGAAGCCCTAGAGCAAGTGCAATCAAATGAGGAAACAACTGCCAACTAGAAAGAGGTAGAAATGAACATCAGACAGACTCCCAAGATATGGTACCAAAAGAACCATACTTCAAATAAAATAATTGGGAACATTGATGAAGGCATAGGAATGAGAAAAAATCGGTAGCTACGCATGCTAGAACAAGCACATATTTCATTCTTGGCCACATTTGGGTCCAGAGATTTTGAAGAAGCTAGTCATGATGAACATTGGGTTGCAACTATGAATGAAAAATTAGATCAGATTGAAAAGAATGACACATGGGAATTGGTTCCACGACCAAAGGATAAAATTGTCATTGCACAAATTGGGTCTTCAGAAATAACTTGAATGAGGATGGACTGATCACCAGAAACAAAGCAAGGTTAGTCTGCAAAGAGTATACACAAGTTGAAGGAATATATTTCAAAGAGACATTTTCTTCCCATTTCCAGGATGTAAACTATTAAAATTTTCTTGGCCTAAGCATGTTCAAGGAAGATCAAGGTGTATTAGATGGATATAAAATCAACTTTTTTGAAAGGAGAATTAGAAGAAGAGGTTTATATAGAACAACTTGAGGGATTTTTTCTCACTAACACAAATTATTATGTTTGTAGGATAAAGAAGGCATTATATGGTCTTAAACAAGATCCTAGGTCTTGGTATGTCTGTCTTGACATGCACTTGCAGAAACAAGGGTTCAAGAGATGAAATGCCGATAGAAACCTTTATGTAAAGGTTGAACATGGTAACTTGACCACCATTAAAGTATACATAGATGACATTATTTTTGGCAGCGATGATGATAATTTAAGCAAGTTTTCATCATATGTGCAAATTGAGTTTGAGATGCCATTGCTTGGTGAGTTGACCTTCTTCTTGGGACTTCAGATATCTCAAGAAGACAAGGGAACATTTATGTGTTAAACTATATATATCAAAGGAATGTTGAAAAGATTTCAGATGGAATATTGCAAATCGATTAGCACCCAATGATGATTGGTTGCAAGTTGAGCATAGATGACATAGCCAAGGATGCATATCAAAGGATGTATAGATCCATGATTGTCAGTATATTATATGTGACAAATTTTAGGCCAGATCTTATGTAAAAGGTTGGACATGTAGCACGTTTCCAAGCAGCACCAAAAGGATCTCATGTATAGTAAAGAGAATCTTTCGATATATTAAGGGAACAACAAATTTTGGCTATGGTATAAAAAAGAGAATGACTTGACCATCACAACTTATACAAATGCAGATTGGGCAAGCAACATTGATGATCGTAAAAGCACTAGTGGATCAAATTTCTACCTAGGTGGTTGTCTTGTATCATGATTGAGCAAGAATCAGTCTTTAGTGTCCTTATCCAAAATGAAAGAAAAATACATAGTAGCTACAACATGTTGTACCCAAGTCCTTTAGATGAAACAAACATTGCAGGATCTTCGAGTGAAGTTTGATGAGCCCATTCTGATGTTATGTGACAACACCAACTCCATAAGTATCCCCAAGAATCCTGTCATGCATTCCAAAACAAAACATATCCCTATCGATTACCACTTTATTCGTGAACAGGTTGTAGAGAGGATCATAAACGTGGAATACATTGGGACAAAAGAGAAAATAACCGACGTCTTCACTAAACCTTTACTGCATGAGACATTTGAATATCTTCGATAAAATCTTGGGATTCTCATAAGTTCACATTGAAATGATTTTATCCAACCAAGCATACATGGGGAGAAAAGGAATGTTACAAGTACATAGCAACATAAATATTGTCAAGGGGAGTCACCCTTTACCATTGATGTCAAAAGGGGAGAGAAATCAAGCTAGGAAGATTAGAGGCATGGAGTCGGGGGGGGGGGGGGGGGTGGGGTTGGGCAGTGGTTGCAAGGGGAGTATGTGTGTTTCCATCAATGCCAAAGGGGGATATTGTTGATATGTGGTTGTCATTGATGTCAACCCAAGTAGCACTAGGAGATGCCCCACCTTTTTTGACCAAATAACATGCCAATTCATGGTTCTTTTGAGTCCGGATCATCCTTTTTGGATTCTCCTTGTCGATTTGATTCCGATGGTATGTTGCACACCACGAGAGTCTTCACGGTTTGAGAGTTATGCTTGTTTAAAGTTGAAGGACCCATATTATGGGCATAAACCCCAAAGGATGATGATGTGGAAGCTCCTCTTTGGTCAAGTCAAATGGTTAAGTGATAAGGCTCCTCTCCAAAAATTAAAATAGTACATATAGTGGTAAAAGGCATAATTGTGAATATTTATTCTTATAATCAAGGGCATGTGAGGGTTTTGTTTTTAAAAGACAAATTGAAATTCAAAATTTAAAAAACCCTCAAAGGCGTTTTCCCTCCAATACATTTGAATTACAAAAGTAGTCACCCTCCAAAATAGGAATTCAAATGCTTAATAGAAGCCCATCCAAAAACTATAAAAAGACATTGATCTCACCTCCTAATTTATGCACTCAAATGAATATCTTTTGACTAATTGAGCTCTGCAATTATACTCAACCCAGTGGAGCAAAAGGAAAATCAGACAAAGTGGCTAGGGTTTGTTTTTGTTTGGTCTTGTTAAGGGATTCATTGGGGTGACTTATTGCAAGTGAATACCAAAGGTTATGTATTAAATTATTCTCTAGTATCGATCCTTGTTACAACAAGCGAAGTTGCAAATTGATGATACTATAATCAAAAGAAGAGTTCGGATCTCAGAGCAACGTATAGTCTATTTTGTAAAGTGTTTCGGTCCTCTTAAAGCTACAAGTCCTATGTATGCAAATTTATTACAGACCAAGCAAAGGAGTGTTATTTAGTCTACTCTTGAAGATGACTGTGGGATAGTTAAATATTGTCATTGAACCTTGTTAAGCAACAACTCTAATATTGATCCTTGTGCAATTTTTGGCACTTAGTGGTACAAATATGTGGCATCAATTAAGGCTTATTTTGAACATCTCGGCCTACGGTTTCCTCAAATTACTAATTTTTACCTAATCTCATTAGTTGCGGTGATGTGTTTCTGGTCAGTGAATCCTCAATTTAAATACTCATTTATGTGACTGTTGGAAGGAAGTAAAGCTGACCTTACATAGTAGCAGACGTATTATTGTTCCACAGATGGTTAAGATCTAAATTAATTAATTACATAAACCTAATTCCTTGCAGAAATTACATTCTAATCAAAAGCATTTTCTAAGGTCAAACCCATGTGGTAGCGATAGTTGACTAATAAATTACCTAGTTAGGCTCTAAACTTTCGACCTATAAGATCAGTCCTGAAGCATTGGTCACGACTTGGTTGTGAAAGTGCAATAGTAATTTCCTTAAGACTCACATTATAGACACTTCCAACTCTGTGGTTCTAAGCAAAATGTCTTGATCTCATTTATCTTTGCAATTTGAGTGAGTTCTAGGGACAACGAAGAAGTTAGATTCATCCCTGAATAGAATCAATTCTGGAACATTTATAGTTACAACAACATAGTGTGGTGGACTTGAAGACTTGATGCTTGTGATTGATATTCTCTTGGACTTCCTTGAGCTTTAAAATAATGCAACCTCCAATATGAAACAACTTGATACTACAAGTCTTGAAACAATACTCTACACAAAAGTAGCCTAACATATGTACTTGAACTCAAATCAAGTTGACCTATTAAAGATGATTCCAAAAATAGTATGAATCTATTATAGTGACCATATTTGTGAAATAATATGAGTTTTTGTTGAGGTCCAGAACATCAAAAGTTATGCTTTATTGACATTTGGTTGTCTTGTTGTTAAATCCTTATCTATTTGAACAAGGTAGAGGATCGTGTATATTTAGTTAAAAGTTTCATTAACCAATTTAATCACTAAGGGTTACAAAAATACTATTTTTCTTGCTAATCATTGATGCCATAAATAAGGGTATTTTAGAACATAGGTGCAATATATACATGTGCACTTATCAAGTTCTAAATAAGAAATTTGTTTGCAGCAAGATTGAACAGTCAGGGTTTTATTGAGCAACTTCACTCAAGACTACAATTGGCACCTACAGGCAGTGATGTCAGCAACATGGCAATAGTAAACAAGTCTTCTACAGTGAGGGTTTCAAGAGTTAGGGTTTTATAAGGTTTAGAATATTGGGATTTTCATTGTCATATCATTGAAGGAATATATTTTACGCGAGCCATTGTCCCTGGTACGGGAACCCACATATTTTGCAGAAATATACTTATTGTATGTGGGTCATTATCCTTGGTACGAGAGCCCACAATTTTTTTCAAAATTCATTATCATTTTAGGGTGGTCAGGTGGTGTTGGCAGGTGGTTGAAGTCACCTTAAGGTTTGAACATGAAAACACTTCAAGGTGGTAGGCTGGTGCTAGGGAAAGTTGGAGTTTGCTAGGGTTTTAGAGCATCCTTTCAACTACTATTGATAAAACCAAGGCATTGGAGCATCCTTTAAGTTGGAGCTGAATCATTTTATGTACTCACAAAATTATTATAAAAACGTTCGGTGGTTTTTTTCCTAAAGGGGGTTTCCACCTAAAATTTTTCGTCTATCATATATTTCCGATTTATGTTTTGAATTAATGTTTTAAAAAATTAATAAGTTACTGATTGCTAAGAAATACTGATTCACCCCCCCCTAGTATTTCCAACAATCTTATGCAAAATTTGTCATCAAGTATCGATGAAAGGAACTGGGTTGCATCCTTTGGTCTTAAATTGCCTTGAATTGAAAGTCACTAGGATTTGGAAATGGAGTGAGTTTTATCATCTCCCTCTCTATCCAAAGTCCTCTTCCTTAGGCCTTGTCCTATTGACTTCATTACCAAATTGATTGAAATATCTAGTCCTTGTGTGTTGGTCACTTAAATTTTTCCATTTTTTCTTCATTTCATGGTAAACTGGAGTTAAGGATTGGCTACATCTACATTTAATAGCCTAATTTCACCGATATGATATTTTCCTAAAATTAGGCATTTCATCTATGAATTTTAAAAATGCAAATTCTAATTTTATTATCATTTCACTCCTATTTTAGGGATGACGCCTAGGATTTTTTTTTCCTTGGGGAAAAATCGTAATTTTCTATTAATTTGGAAAATTACATGTTGTAAATGCCAGTGGCATATGTTGTATGTTGTGGCCATAGCCTTCAAAATATATAGGTTAGTACATAAATTACCCACTAAGGGTATACAGTCACATTTCTGTAAATGTTTATACAAAAATACAAAAAATTATATAGTGCATAGATAGTTCATATGTACTGCAAAAAATACTGTAAAATTAGGGCCTATCGGCCCTCTGTTATAGCTCATCGATGTAGGGATTGTGATAATACTGAAAAAAATATGCCTCCTTCTATTCTTGTATTAACCATTGACCTCTGGGTTGGTTCAAGGCCTCTTTGGAAAGCTGATCTGCAATCTAGTTGCACTCCCTGTAAATGTGGAGACAAGAAATATGTTCAAAATGAGATTTTAATTGCAAGGCATCATCCAAAATGTTTCTGAGAGAATGCACATGACATGCAGATGTGCAATTGAACCAATTTATGATGATTTTGGAATCCTCGAATATCTGAATTTGTCTATAGTCTTGTGCCAAGGAAAAATATAATAAGTGTTTGAGCGAGATGAGTTCTGCGAAGTTGTTTGTGCCAGCACCCAACCCCATGCGAATACAAAAAAATGGCTGACTGATAGGTGAAGTAATATACCCCCCCACCCCCACATCCCTGATCTTGTGCAGATCCATCAAAATAGGCCCAAGGTTGATTATGGTTGATGGCTTTAGGTGTTATAGTACGAATAGGTGGAGGGTGGTCATCATCGGGCACCTCATTAAAGTTATTGATAATCTAAGCAATAACTAATGGCCACCGAATTTGCATGTTATTGAAGATGATACGATTCTGGCTTAACCAAGTATGCCAACAGATAATCAGTGGGAGATTACAGTTTTTCATATTAGTGGAAGCCTCCCACCAATTGTTCCATGCCTCCATGATATTACGCCCATCCCATTGTTGTGTGATTGCCAGAGAGGAGAGGACTTGTTCCCATATGTGTCGAACAATTGTGTAAAACAGGAAGAGATGCTCATTCGATTCCTCGACCTGTTGGTAGATGACACACCAGGTCGGACCAAAGTGGGATCACTTCATCAAGTTTATGCCAGTGGGTGTTTTATTCATAATGACATTCCACATGAAGAGATGGGTTCGTGGGGGCGCCTTAAGTTTCCAAAGAGATCTCCACCACCCCTCCAGAACAGGTGGCTTGTGCATAGCGTGTATGATGGGATATCCTTCCTTGGGGGAGTATACTCCATGTGCTACAGGTGCCAACATGAGCTCATCTTCATCATTTGATATGTGAACATGTGATTCAGACAATGAATTGATGTAACCCTCCCATTCTTGTAGCCATTGGTCATGGATATCAAGTGTGGCTGTTGATTTCCAAGACTGCATGAAAATAGTGGAGTTCTCCAAATCCACAATTTGTGCTATCGTGGTTATGCCCCTATCATTTAGGAATTCAATAAGGTCTGGTGGGAGGCGATACATATTGCCACAACCAGTCCATGGATTTGAGCCAATGCGAACTGATGTACCAGCTTTAATGTGCCAAGTGAGGCCATTCTTGATGGTAGGAAGAGTGTGACGAACAACCCGCCAGATAACTGAAATACCATGTTTGTGCCAATATCAACGTAAACTTTGAAACGGGAACTGCTACTGTTACCCGTTTTGTAGAGATAGTAAAAAAGTGACCTGATTTTGAAAAGGGGTGATGTAGAACACACATTTTTTTTAGAGCATAGTTTTTGGCACTTTATTTTTTTTTATGTACATTGCGTTTTAGAATGGTAGTGATTTTCATGCTGATTTAAAAAAGTGGTAATTCTGCATCAGACTCTTTTTTTGAAAGACCTATTTTTTGACTTTAAATTTTCTAATGTATGAAATGTAAATAATTATTTTATAAATTTAATAATTTTGGAAGTGGCCTTCTTCTTCATATTTTCTTGTTTTTATTTTTTTTGTAGTGAGTTTTTTATTGTTTTTCATATTTAAAGAAGAAAGTCAATATTTTGCATTTTCTATATTCTACATATTTATACATCGTTAATTAAAATTTCAATCCACATGAAATATTTGTCTCTAAAAAACAAATATAAAAATATATATAAAAAAGACAAAAAAAAGTTAAAAAAAATTATCTCATAAACCATAAAAGAATTTGGAAAAAAAACAAAATTAATATATATGTGTGTGTGTGTAAAAATAGAGAAATTAAAAAAAAAAACCATTAGCAAAAACTAGGAAAAAAATTTAAAAACAAACTAGTTTAAAAAAAAACATAGAAAACTAATGAAAAAAATTAAAAAACTAGTAAAATTAATATTTAAAAAAATAAACTTAAATTACAAAAAAAACCAAAAAAAATGAAAATGGCCCAAGATATATGTCTTTTCAAATGAAAAAAAAAAAAAAAAAAAAAAAAAAAAAAAACATTTACAGTTTATAAGAAATGCCTATTTTTTATTTAAAAAAAATTAATTCAAATTATAAAAAAAATACACCAACAAATAAATTCAAATTATAAAAAAAAAACCCAAAAAAATTGCGTATTTTTGATTTTAAAAAAAAGTTAAGTATTTTTTTATTAAACATACATTTTTATTTTAAAACAAAAAAAAAAAAACTTTATTTATCTATTTTTTTATTAAAAACAAAATTATAAATTTTTTGTTTTTTTTTTAAATTTTTTTTTTTGGTTTTTGTTTTTAACAAATCATTAAAAAATTGTTTTTTTAAAGAAATTTAATTTTTTAATTTAAAATTTAAAAAATTATTTAAACAAAAAAATTTGAAAATTTTAATGGGTTTTTTAATGTTTAAAAAACAAAAATTAAAAAAAAATTGGCGTGGCCCTCTGCTCCTTAGCCGCCCGTGGTGGCGCGACCGTGGATGGAGGCCCTACGTGCAGGCCCCTCCGCCCACAACCGCGCCACCACGGGCGGCCGAGGGGCGGGCGGGAAATTCCCAATTACCAGTGCTCAGTGACAAATCGTTGAATGAGCCCTCGAAACCCCCATTCTCTACTCTGGCTACTTCAAGCGTTCATCAAATATAGATGCGCTGTGATAACCAAGCACAGTGACCCCACCGACACCGATTGACTACACTGAAAAAATTAAGTGCTGCAATTCTTTTCAAATTTCTACCACGAACGTCGACCAACAAGAGTTTGACCTTCTAAATTTGATGGGGCTCTACGCTTCAGTAGCTCCAACGTTTACATTGTGTTAATGCATGACTGTAATGCAATGCCACACCCCTGATTGAAGAAAATACCCTTTGTTGCGGTTTTGACAACACGATTAAATATATTAGAGTGATAATTTTATTTGACAGCGATTCTATATGCGGAAAAAACTTAAAGAATCGTTTTAATCCCAGAAAATAAGTTATCTCCAGCCATTGATAACGTTCTTGCTGCAAACCACAGTCCACTTGCTTCTTTACTGAAAACAACGCTCCAGCTTCAATCCAAGCAAAAGAAAAGAATACAGAAAGTCTGAAGGCACTTCCAAGCTCTGCTCTCTCAGCTAGATGGTGTAAAAACTGAAGGGGATTGAGATACAAGCTTGGGGACCAAACAGATAAATTTATAGCCAAGCTTCCATCAAGCTTCTGATGGCTATGTGTCAGGTGTTCCACAGATCAAGGTAGAGAACTCCAGATGGAGTAATGGACCACTTCAGTAACTCCCAACAATAAATTTATTAACTGCAGTTGATTTCCTTAATTTAAGGAAATTACTGCAGTTGGTTTCCAGAAATTAAGGAAAGATTGCAGTTTACTTCCATAATTGTAGGCAACAGTTGTTAAAAAATTAATGGAGCTTAACATTCTCCCACTTGGTCCATACTTCCAAACTTAATGTCTCAACTTAAAACCCATTGATAATCTGTATTAAGTAATAGATACATGAATCATGGCGATAAGTCCTCTAATGACGAGTATTATCTTCCATGTATTACTATGTATTTATTCTTATTATAATCTATGTGGCAACAATTTCTTAATGAATAAACCTTATGTTTATTCTTGGTCCTTCTTAAATGAATTTTCTCAAATCAACTTAAGGTGCACATAAATATGAGAAAAAAACATCACAATAATTAAGAATTTCATTAAAATAACATTGTCCATACAATGAGAAACTACATAATGGAATCAAGTCCCATATTCATTACATGATCCTTGAATTTAAATGGTGGCATGCCCTTAGTCAAAGGATCAGCAATCATCAACTTAGTGCTGATGTGCTCAATGACCACTTTCTTCTCTTTAACACGTTCCCTTATAGCTAAATACTTAATGTCGATGTATTTATTTCGACTCCCACTTTTGTTGTTTTTAGCCATAAAAACAACAGCTGAATTATCACAATATATTCTCAATGGCTTAGAGATAGGATCCATAATTCTAAGCCCAGAAATGAAACTCTTAAGCCATACACCATGTAAAGTAGCCTCAAAACAGGAGATGAACTCGGCTTCCATAGTGGAAGTGGCAATCAAGGTCTGCTTGGCACTCCTCCATGATACAGCTCCACCAGCCATCATAAAAATGTAACCTGATGTTGATTTGTGTGAATCAACACATCCAGCAAAGTCAGAATCTGAGTAGCCAATTACTTCCAAGTTGTCCGTCCATCTGTACATAAGCATGTAGTCTTTGGTTCCTTGAAGGTACCTCATTACTTTTTTTGCAGCTCTCCAGTGGTTTAAACCTGGATCACTCTGATATCGTCGCAACATTCCCACAACAAATGCAATGTCAGGTCTTGTGCAGACTTGAGCATACATTAGGCTTTTGACAACAAAAGCATATGGAATGTTCTTCATTTGTTCCCTTTCAAGGTCGTTCTTCGGGCATTGGTTCAAATTGAACCTATCACCCTTCACAATGGGAGCTACACTTGGTGAACAATCCTTCATCCGAAATCTCTCTAAAATTTTATTAATATAGGTTTCCTGTGACAGACCCAAGATGCCTCAGAATCTGTCTCTATGGATCTTAATGCCAATGACATAAGATGCCTCACCCATATCCTTCATATCAAAATTTTTTGAGAGGAATTGTTTCACCTCATGTAGCAAACCCTTATCATTGGTTGCTAGCAAAATGTCATCCACATATAAAACAAGAAAACAAATTTTACTCCCACTAACTTTCAGGTATATACATTGATCCATAATGTTTTCTACAAAACCAAAAGAAGAAATTACATTATGGAATTTCAAATACCATTGGCGGGATGCTTGTTTTAAACCATATAATGACTTCTTGAGCTTGCAAACCAATTGCTCACCATCACTAGAGGGGAATCCTTCAGGTTGTTTCATATAAACCTCCTCCTCTAGGTCTCCATTAAGAAAAGCCGTTTTCACATCCATTTGTTGCAACTCTAAGTCAAAATGGGCTACTAATGCCATAATAACGCGCAAGGAATCTTTCTTAGATACAGGAGAAAAGGTCTCCGTGTAGTCGATTGCTTCTTTCTGAGTGAATCCCTTAGCAACAAGTCTTGCCTTGTATCTCTCAATGTTGCCCAATGAGTCTTTCTTTGTCTTAAAGACCCATTTACATCCAATGGCTTTTGCACCATTAGGCAACTCAACAAGATCCTAGACTTCGTTACTCTTTATGGAATTCATCTCTTCCTTCATGGCATTGTACCATAGTTCTGATTCTTTGCAACTCATGGCTTGTGAAAATGACTCGGGATCATTTTCGGCGCCAATGTTGTAGTCAGATTCTTGTAGATACACAACATAATCATTGGGAATTGCTGATCTCTTTGGTCTAGTAGATCTTCTTAATGTTGTACCATCATCTTCCTGAGAAGTATGTGGTTCAACTTGTTGTTCAAAAATTCTTGGCAACTCTTTAACTCCTTGATCTACTGGAATATCGTCAGCAGCTTGTGGAACTTCAACAATTGGTTTTTCAACACCAATTTGTACTTGAGGGGTGCTATGAACAATAACCAATCTATCACTTGAACTGGAAGGTTGAGATTCTGAATGATTCTTCTCAAAAACTATGTTTCTGGTTTGATCGCTCCCACTGATCAAGTCATTTTCAAGAAACTTTGCATTTCTTGATTCCACAATCCTAGTGCTGTGAGATGGACAATAAAATCTGTAACCTTTAGACCTTTCAGCATATCCAATGAAATACCCACTAATGGTCCTTGGGTCCAGCTTCTTCTCTTGTGGATTATAAATTCTCACTTCAGACAGGCATCCCCAAACGCCCATATGTCGCAAACTCGGTTTCCAACCTTTCCATAATTCAAATGGCGTTTAGGAACCGCCTTGGTTGGAACTCGGTTTAATATATACACTGCCGTCTTAAGTGCTTCACTCCACAAGGATTTAGGAAGATTGGAGCTGCTAAGCATACTCCGCACCATGTCCAATAATGTTCGATTTCTTCTTTCTGCTACACCAATGTGGTCGGGTGAACCAGGCATGGTGTATTGGGCAACAATCCCATGCTCTTGAAGAAATTTAGCAAATGGCCCAGGTGCTTGTCCATCTTCTGTGTATCTACCATAATATTCTCCACCTCTATCTGATCTCACGATCTTAATTTGCTTGCCGCATTGTTTCTCTACTTCAGCCTTAAAGATCTTAAAGGCATCTAATGCTTCGCTCTTTTTATGAAGCATGTAGAGATACATATATCGTGAGTAATCATCTATAAAGGAGATGAAGTATCTCTGACCATGTGAGTCCATGTCTGGACTACATATATCAGTATGTATGATCTCTAATATGTCCGAACTCCTATTGGCACCTTTCTTTGACTTGTTGGTCTGCTTTCCCTTTATGCAGTCCACACAAGTCTCAAAATCAGTAAAATCCAGAGTATTAAGTACCCCTTCATTTACCAATCTTTTAATTCTTTCTATGGAGATATGACCTAGTCTCCGGTGCCATAATTTAGAGGAATCTTCATTAATAACACATCTTTTAGTGCCAATGTGAACATGCATTGAATCATAAGTGACATTGTTTTGTAAATTAATGCAGTAAAGACCATTAGACAAAATACCATTCCCAACATAATAAGATTTATAGAATAGACTGAAAGATTTTTCTGAAAAGTTTAAGGAATATCCAAAAGGTACAAGCCTTGAAACTGAAATCAAGTTTCTAGAAAAACTTGGAACATAAAAGGTCTTTTCTAATTCTAAAACAAAGCCACTACTTAAAGTTAAATAACATGTTCCTATAGCTTCCACATGCGAGTCCATCTTGTTTCCTCATAAGATGCTTTGCTCACTTCCCACTGGCTTCCTTAGGTTTTTCAAACCCTGCAAGGAATTCGAAATGTGAATTGTTGATCCAGAATCAATCCACCATGTGTTAATATTAACGTTAACCATATTAGATTCATAACAAACAAATGAGATTAAATTACCTTTGTCCGCAAGCCATTTCTGAAATTTGGCGCATTCCTCTTCATGTGTCCCTTCTTTTTACAGAAGAAACACTTGGAATCCTTCTTGATATCGGCTTGGGGAGGTACTTTACCTTTCCCTTTCCAATTGGCTTGAGATTTACCCTTTCCACGCGTTGCCAGCATTGCACTCTCTCCCAGTTCCATCACCAGTCTCTCTTCCTCTTGAACACACATGGTCATGAGTTCATTAATTGACCATTTATCCTTATGTGTGTTGTATGAGATTTTGAAAGGTCCATATTGGTGCAGAAGGGTGTTCAGGATGTAGTGCACTAGGAAGGACTCCGATATATCAACCTCGAGTTTCTTCAATTGAGCCACAGTGTCCCTCATCTGCATGATGTGCTCGCGCACACCTTTCACACTGGTGAGCCTTAGGGATGAGAACTTCATGATTAGGGTGCTTGCTAGTGCCTTGTCTGAAGTGACGAATTGATCATCAATGGCCTTCAACAAGTCTCGGACCTTTTCATGCTGATCAACGGAACCACGAATACCAGCTGAAATTTTAGTCTTAATGAACATCATGCTTAGACGATTGGATCGCTCCCATCGTTCATAAAGCGTGATGTTCGCTGCAGTGCTGGTATTAGTGAGTGCCAATGGTTCATCTTTCCTAATAGCATAATCTATGTCCATCCACCCTAAATGAAGGAGAATCCTCTCCTTCCAAATCTTATAGTTATCTCCCTTAAGTTCGGGAATGTCACAACGAATTTCAGAGAAATTTGCAGGTTGTACAACTGCATCAAAATTAAAAATCACATGCTTATGTTAAAATTGAGGCCTAGATGAAATTTCATGTTTTACCAATGTAAATCATGCTCAAAATTGAATCTAATGACATAAAAATTGCCCGTGGGCTAAATTTTCAATTCAAACAGATTCAATAAAGCTTTATGATAAAACTTATTAATTCATAACTCCTGTGGGTAGGTTATGAAATTTTATCCTAATTAATTACATAAATATAATAAAATTCCCGTGGGATAAAATTTATTATATTTAGTCTAATTAATTACAATTTAATGTCTAAATAATCTTTATGTGATCTAACCAATCATAATATATAATTTTATTTAATTAAAGATGCTATGGCTATTCTCTAATTAATTAAAATTATATGGATCACTAGACATTATCCATTATAAATTGGATAAAAAAAATATATATAAATATGGAAAACAGAAACAATTACCGCACCAATCAAACTCTTAAAAAGAAATTTCTTATAAAATTATAAACATTTCTTTAACCAGAGTAAAACTCATTAAAAATATATATTTAAAAAAAATACAATCTAACCATTCAAAATTATTAATAAAAAAAAAGTTTAAAGCTGCGTCCCACTTTCCAAATTGGGATAATTTTACAGCATCATAAAACTGAAATTCATTAAAAAAAATGCCAAGAACAGTGCCGAATGTAATCTCTGATATTTGCACGATATTATAACTATGGCACACAATTGTCCTAAAAAAAAATTCTGCAACACGGGCCTTATATTAGCAACCATGAATTAACAATATAAGAGCACAGACCCACCTCCGTATCAATTGCATCCACATGTGCCTTCACAGTCTCAACAGTCCCAGGCCCAAAATATGTATCTGCATGGGACTTTGTTGATCTTGTTCATGGGTTCTGTACGACTAAATAAGGGGGTTGTTTCGAATAGTCTACATTAGGCAGAGGGAATGATTTTAGCGAGGATGGAAATGTGGGTCTCTGCAATTTCGGTTGTGAAAACGCATAAAATATGAATGCAGGGATATAAGGGCCGAGCAGATTCCGAAGAATAGGTTTCTCTAGGCGGGCAGCAAACATTTGTATTTGCTATTGAATATTCATGCAATCCTCGAAGTCTCAAGTAGGCTTTTACCATCTAACACCTCCTGCGATATCTCAAAATTTCCCCTTAAAATCTCTAAGATTTAACTGAGTTTTCAATGGCACATTTAGCCAAACAGTTTAATGACACATTGCTGTAGGTGCATATTTCTTGGATTTAATATCAAAATAAGAATACGGAGTAATATCAAATGCTCCAGAACTCTTCCAAACAACAATGTATTATATAAAACCAACTCAGAAATAAATAAACTACTGTAGTTGACTGAGAGCAACAATGTAACTAGAAGGCATTGAAACAGTACAGATACGGCATCACAATCGGCATTTACTTTTGAACCTGTAACTTTTAGATGCTGGAAAATTGTTTTGACGCGCAGATAATTTTGAACCTAGACTGTGCTGTTAGTTTTGACTAATTTCCATATAATCATTAATGCGCACAAAAATTACAAATACAAAGCACTTCAAAGTATTCGAATCGCACACCAAGGCAGAGATAAATGTTTACGCTCTGATACCAAATGATAATTTTATTTGACATCGATTCTATATGCGGAAAAAACTTAAAGAATCGTTTTAATCCCAGAAAATAAGTTACCTCCAGCCATTGATAATGTTCTTGCTGCAAACCACAGTCCACTTGCTTCTTTACTGAAAACAACGCTCCAGCTTCAATCCAAGCAAAAGAAAAGAATACAGAAAGTTTGAAGGCACTTCCAAGCTCTGCTCTCTCAGCTAGATGGTGTAAAAACTGAAGGGGATTGAGATACAAGCTTGGGGACCAAACATATAAATTTATAGCCAAGCTTCCATCAAGCTTCTGATGGCTATGTGTTAGGTGTTCCACAGATCAAGGTAGAGAACTCCATATGGAGTAATGGACCACTTCAGTAGCTCCCAACAATAAATTTATTAACTGCAGTTGATTTCCTTAATTTAAGGAAATTACTGCAGTTGGTTTCCAGAAATTAAGGAAAGACTGCAGTTTACTTCCATAATTGTAGGCAACAGTTGTTAAAAAATTAATGGAGCTTAACCTAGAGTTCATAAAATCTATTTGAAAAGACACGATCTAGATTGACGTGATCCATGTGCAGCTGAAGCGATGTGTATAAACGACTTGAGAGAAGGGAGCACCAATATTTACACAAAGACTCCAACAACGTTCAAGCAGTGAAGTCGAACAACTATGCTTCTCTTGACTCGATCCATGTGCCAGAAACAATTCAAGCATCCATTCATTACATGCTCACGTAGATTCTCATCTGGTTATATTTTTCATTTTTAATTTAAAATCAGACTGACCCACATAAATCTCTTCGACCATTGACTTTAACAGCAGGTCGCCTACTGGCTGTAATTATCGAATAAACAGTGAATCTTGGTGAACTGACAGATCGAAGGATGACTGCTCTTACTACGGAAACGAGTGGATGCATCAAGGATTTTTCCTTTTATTTTAAGGTGACCTCGCTATTCTAGCCACCATGAAAGACGCGAGAGGTGCATGTGCCCCACCGGACAGTCATGGCAGTGAAGGATATTGACCATTTAAACTTTGGTGTTTGGAACTTTGATCGTGATATGTAGCGAAAGTAAAACCATACGATACACGTTTTAAAGATTTTCAAATCACATTAAAGTTAATTAGTTATATATATATATATATATATATATATATATATATATATATATATATAAAAGTTAATATTAAATTTTAAATGTTTTATTAATTTTTTTTAATAATAATAATAATAATATATCTAAATCAATCCAAAAGATAAAGATCTAAATAATAATATTTTAATATTAATTTTCTCAATTTCTTTTTATTTTTTTTTGGTTTAAATAGTTTTCTAAATTTTAAATTAAAAAATAAAATTTGTTTTAAAAAAAATTTTTTTTTTTTAATGATTTGTTTTTTTTTTAAAAAAAAAAAAAAATTGTTAAAAAAAAACAACAAAAATTTTATAACTTTTTTTTTGATAAAAAAAAATTGTTTATGAAATTTTTTTTTAAATTTTAAAGTAGTAGTAGTAGTTGTTGTTGTTGTTATTTTGTTATTATTATTATTATTTTTAAATAAAAAAATGTATTTTTAATAATATATATATATATATATATATATATATATATATATATATATATATATATATATATATATATAGTACGTGTTTAACTCTGAGGCTCGGTGAAAGAGTTAAACACGTACTTTATATATTCTTCGCATATATTCTTCGGTGAAAGAGTTCTGAGGCTCGGTGAAAGAGTTAAAAACATATTCTATATATTCTTCGCATATATTCTTTGGTGAAAGAGTTCTGAGGCTTGGTGAAAGAGTTAAACACGTACTCTATATATACTTCAGTGAAAGAGTTCTGAGGTTCGGTGAAAAGGTAAACACGTACTTTATATATTCTTCGCATACATTCTCCGGTGAAAGAGTTCTGAGACTCGGTGAAAGAGTTAAAAACATACTCTATATATTCTTCGCATATATTCTTCGGTCCACGGGCTCGGGTGGGCACGGGCGATCTACAGTCAGGTTTGCTGATATTAGGTGCACACATTCCTTATCTTTTTCTTTTTCTAATACATATTTTCTCATATAATTTCAAGTATGAATATTTCACCACAGTTACCAAAGATTACCAAGGGCAAACCTAACACAGTTACTCAACAAGGCCTTTATGAGTATATAGAGTCTTTAGAGAAACGTAGAGAAGAAAGAGAAGCCAAGCTACAAAAAGAGTTAGAAGCCATGCTGGAAAATAAATTTGCATCTCTTGAAGACATGATCCAAAAACAAATAGAAACTAAAATAGAACTACTGGAGAATAAAATGGAGGCAATGGCTACTAGATTGCAGGTTATAGAAAAACAAAACCAAGATACTAACCAACCATCCCAGCAAGGAGATGCTGATACTTTAGAGAGTCTTAAAATGAAAGACATGATTAAAGAACTAGAAGAAAAAGTTAATAGCTGCCTCACCCTAAATAATGTGGTAGATAAGTTAGATACCAAACCAATTAAAGATGAAATGAAAAAATTAATAGAATTAGACCACGAACATAACAAAAGGGCCTTGAACCTTATAATCTTCGGTTTAAAAGAGGAAGTAGATGAGGATACTTTAGCCTTAGCCCAGACAGAATTACATAATAGATTACAAATTGAAACAGTGTGTCTCACAGAAGCAACAAGGTTGGGGAAATTAACCAAGAATAAAGGAAGACTAATTCGCATAAAGGTGAGCTCCACTGATCATAAGTACAACATACTTAGTAAAACCTCAAGTCTAAAAGGAATGGAAATATTCATACATGAAGATTTCATTCTAGAAGATCAAGAAGAATTAATAAAGGAGGTTCAAAAGGTAAAAGAAGCTAGAAAGGAAGGAAAATGGGCAATAATCAGAAATAGAAAAGCCTTTATTCGAGATAGACACCAAAAAGATAGTAATCAATAGCAATTAAACATGCTCTGGATCCTTTCTTGGAGCTATTGGGGCTTCCCATGGAACAAAGGCCCCAAGCTAAGTTGGATTTCAAATGATGTTGATATTATTTTGCTTGTTGAAACTTGGGAGCACGAAGAATCTAAGGTCCCTAACATAGATGGCTTTACGTTATGGTCTACTTGGAACAAGGGATCCTCTCGTAGAGGCATTGGGGGAATAACTTGTTACATTAAGAAGAACATCTCCCCCCATGCTAGGATTTATAAAAATGACCCTCACAACCAATATAGTTGGATAGAGATCAGAGACATTAATAATAAAAAGTCCTACATAGCAATATGTTATTCCCCCCCATCAATTCTAACTTCTATAAGAAGAAGAATCTAAATAAAACTAACCCTTACAATGGTTTAGAGAATGATATTTCTAGCCTAAGGAATGACGGTAATATCCTTTTAATAGGTGACTTTAATGCTCAAACTTCAAACAACCAAGCTATTATTCTAAGCAATCATTTCAACTCTAATCCTCTTTAGTTAGACGAAGACCCTACTATGGCTAGTAGGTACAAAAGGAGCTCTGAAGACCTCGAGGAAAATTTGTTTGGGTCGGAGCTAGTCAAGCTTTGTAGTGCTTAGGATCTCATAATTTGCAACGGTCTAAAGAAGTGGCCCAATTCCAGCAAGATGACCTGCATCCATAGACTTGGTAGCAGCGTGGTAGACTACGTTATTTCCGATCTCCCATTATACAACGAAATAATAAATTTTGACATCTTAAACGACCACGAACCTGACTATGATCATAGGCCTTTATTTATAACTCTCAATTTTGTCATGCATAGAGTTCCCACAGAAAATAATACTTACAGCCAAAAGAACTTAATATTTGATAGAAATAAAAATGATCTCTTTCTAAATGAATTAAAAACTAACTTGCTTCCTTTATTTAGTATAGACAACATAGAAGACCTCTATCATAATTTTACTACAACCCTCTCATATTCTATTAACAAGTTCTCAATTGAAGTTTCAAATAATAAAAGAAATAGCAAAACTAATCCATGGTATGACAAAGATTGTAAAATTGCGAGGAGAGCAATTAAGGAAGCTGTTGATGAATTTCTTAAAATGGACAAGATAAAAATATATAAAGCCCTAATTAAAAGGAAAAAGAGGCAGTACATTTGTCAAAGACAGGAGAATCTCTTACACCTCTCTAAGGTAGCTCCTAAGAAATTTTGGAGGCAGATTCTGACTAGGAAGACTAAAGATAATAATAAAATTGCTCTTCACGATTGGAATTCCTATCTTAAAAAGCTTTATGAATCTCCAAATGTCATGGATAATTTGGAAACCTTGTTCACAATGAAAGAAGTTTTCTCTTTAGAAGACATTAAGTTTGGGGTTAATCACCTCGCTAATGGGAAAGCTAAGGACATTGAAGGTTACCAGGCGGAAATCTTAAAAATTGGAGGTCCTGTCCTCATCCCCCACATCCACAAGCTTTTCAATCAAGCAGTCAAGCAAGGGTTCCCTAAACCTTGGACTGAGAGCCTCATTATCCCTATTTTTAAAAGTGGGGATACAAATAACCCCTCTAATTATCAGACAATTATGATCAGCCCTCTCTTAGCCAAGTTATATGGTAGTATTTTGGAAAAGAAGTTAAGCATATGGCTTGAAAGTGAAGGTAAGCAGGCTAAAGGCCAAGCAGGTTTCAGAAGGCATCACTCAACAATAGACCACCTCGTTACACTTAGGATCATTGTGGAGGAATGTTGTAATGATAAATCCAATTTATTTTGTTGCTTTGTGGACTTTAGAAAGGCTTTCGATACGGTTCCTAGATACAACCTTTGGAATAGATTAGAAGAGCTAAAGGTTCCTCTCGAGTTGAGAGCTGCTGCTATAAGGTTATACGAGAATGTAATTGCCAAGCTAAAGAGAAATGAGGGGTGGTCGAAAGATATTAAGTGTAACATCAGAGTTAAATAAGGTTGCCCCCTCTCCCCTACCCTATTTGGCATTTACATCGATAAGCTCGAAGGCTATTTAGAGGAAGCAGGATGTGATGGCACGATCTTAGCTGGGATAGTCGTCATCCTTCTTCTCTATGCTGACGATATTGTTCTTTTGGCAAGGTGCCCATCTGATCTTGATAAGCAACTCGGGCTTCTTAAGGATTTCTGCTCTACCATGGGTATCACTGTTAACATTGACAAAACAAAAGTTATGATTATCAAATCCAAGAAGGACACTTACGCTAATTTTATGTATGACAATAATAACTTGGAGGAAGTGTATTCTTACAAGTACCTAGGAATTGATATTCATCACAAGCTCAATTGGAACCATAGCATTGAGAAAATGATTAATGGGGGGTGGAAAGCTTATTTTGGTCTTGAAAATAATTGTAAAACAACAAACCTTGTAATGTGGGATAAAAAGAAGTTCCTCTTTGAAACTTTAGTCACTCCTGTTATCTTATATGGATGTGAGGTTTGGGGTTGCAGCATCTCCAGAGAATCATGGAGAAAGATTGAGGAAATCCAGAAGCGTTTTATAACTTATAACCTGAAAATTAAAAGTAATACAACCTATCCTATTCTCCTTATAGAAGCAGGTATTTCCCCTATTGAGAGCTTAGCTATGATTAGGTTTCTACTGTACAAGCACAAACTCAATAACATAGATGATCATAGACTTCCTTAGCTAGCTTTAAATTCCAGCCAAAACCACCTAAGACTCAATCGGGGGTGGCATAAAGACACAAGGGCCTGGTTAAACTATTGGGAGATCAACGAGAATGATGAATTGCAAAACATAAATAACATTAAAGATATTGTTACTTCTAAGTTCAAAGAAAAATGTGGTGTGAGAAAGATTTAGCGGCTAAAAGAAAATTAAGTTATTATAAGAAGGTCATCAACCCCACCCTAGAAGATCAAAAGTATCTCTCTATTTTAACTAGCTCAAAGAAGAAAATTAATATAGCAAAGATTAGAACGAATTCTCATAAGCTCCATAGTGAAACACGTCGTTGGGCAGTTCCTAAAACACCATGGATGGAAAGGATCTGCCATATATGTGAGAATAGAAACATCGAGGATGAAAACCACTTCCTCTTAGAGTGCCCCACGTACAACCACATTAGATTTCAGTTTCACAATCTTTGTTACAATATTGACCTTCCTAGCCTTTTACAATGTCAAAATTATAGTGAGCTCGGGAGGCTTCTCTCCAAGCTTTTTGAGCATAGGAATAAAATCTTAAATCAAAATAAATAATTTGTTTCTTTAGGTCCGATAGACCAATGTTTGGTCTTAGTGGATGTTAACCATCATCATCATCATCATCATCATATATATATATATATATATATATATATTTTAAATAAAAAATACACAATTTTTTTTTTGAATTTATTTTAGTTTTTTTAATATTAATTTTACTAGATTTTTATTTTTTTTAGTTAATTTTCTATTTTTATTTTTAATTTTTTTTTTTTTTTTTTAAACTAGTTTGTTTTTATTTTTATTTTTTCCCAGTTTTTACTAATGTTGTTGTTTTTTTTTGTTTTTTCTCTATTTTTACTTACTTAATTATATATATATATATAATTTTGTTTTTTTTTCCAAATTCTTTTATGGTTTATGAGATATTTTTTTTTTAACATTTTTTATTTTTGTCTTTTATATATATTTTTATATTTGTTTTTTTAAGTAATCAACATTTTAATTTTAATTTTAGTAGTTTTTAATTTATTTTTGTTAATTTTCTATTTTTTTTTTTAAAATCTAGTTTGTTTTTAATTTTAATTTTAATTTTTTTACTTTTTTGTTAATTTTTCTAATTTTACCAACTTAATTTTTACTTTATTTTAAATGTTTTTTCCTTTTCCATATTCTTGTTTTTTTTTATTCTTTTGCCAATTTTTTTTATGGTTTACAAGATCATTTTTATTTTATTTTTTTTAATATGTTTTTTACTACTTATTTGTTTATAATTTTTATTTTTATTTTTTAGTTTTTTAATTCTTATCATTAATTTTTTTTTTTCTTACATTTTTATGATTGATTTTTTTTTTTTTTTGTTTTTAGTATATATTTTAATTTATGTTTTGTTATTTTTTTAAAAACTTTTTTTTGTTTTGTGTTTTTTCATTGTTTTAATTATTTTTATTTTAATTTTATTTTATGTTTTCATTATTTTTTTTAAATTTAATGTTTTTCGGGGTCATGATAAAATATTTTATGCCATTATTTCGAAATGTTGAAATTTTTCTTTTGAAAAAAAAGTGTTCTCCCAGCATTAACACTTTTCGTTTTGAGGGTGTTTTTTGGATAATTTTTGCGCAAAAATTGGTTTTCACTGCCATTTTTAAAACATGTTGGAAATTTACCCAAGAAAAAAATGTGTTATTCCAACGTCAACACTTTTCGTTTTTGATGTTTTTTGGGGGTTTTTTGGCCAGAGTTCCTGTTTTGAGTTTATAGTTCTCGTTTCAAAGTTTACATTGTTCAAGTAGGGAGTTGAATCCATTCCATAATGTGAAGTAGCCAAATGTATTTATTTAGTATCACATCAATCCACGGGCTTTTGGATTTTAGTTGGATCCATCCTAATTTGGCAGCCAAAGCATGTGCGAAGGCTAGAATATCTTTGAGGCCCCATCCCCCCCATTTCTTAGGCAATGCAATACGACTCCATCTCACCCAGGTGAACGACTTCCCCTCCTTGTGCCCATTCCATAGGAATTTGCAGCAGATTTTTTGGATTCTCGAAAGAATACCTTGAGGAATCCATGCTAAGGACATCCAGTAAACCGGAGTGGCTTCCAATATAGATTTAATAAGCACCAACCTCCCTGCTTTAGATAAGAAATGGTGATTCCAATTTAGAAGTCTTTTATCCACCTTAGTCACCAGCCAGATCTAGTCTGCTATTTTGTACCCATGGGATTTAATGTGGAACCCTAGGTATTTAAGTCCATCTTCCAATTGGTGACTTTGAAAAGGAAACTTCAGATATGCAAATCGGGTTTCCTGTAGAGAGCATGCTGAGAAAGTAATGGTAGACTTTGGCTTGTTTATTTCCATCCTAGTGGAAACACTGAAAAGTAACATGATATCATAGAAAGTAGAGAAGTCTTGGATGCCACCGCTCAGGAAGATAAGCACATCATCTATGAATAGAAGATGAGATATTGTACACTGATCAGTGATCTTAAGTCCCTGTAGACGCTCTTCTCTTCTTTCGTGCAGAATCATTCTGCTTAGGCCTTCCATAACAAGCAGAAAAAGTAAAGGAGAGAGTGGGCATCCTTGTCTGAGACCCCTCTCAGCATGGAAGAAATTGGAGGCAGACCCATTGATAAGAACACTGAAAGAGACAGAGGAAATACAACACATGATCCATTGAATGAAGGTGATAGGGAAACCTAGATGAGTGAGAAGCATTCTTAGATAAAGCCAGCTGACCCGGTCAAAGGCCTTGGAGAGGTCAATTTTGAGGATGGCTCCTTTTAGATGCTTCAATTATGATGCCTATGATTTGTTTGCCTTTTTTGTACATTTTTAGCCATTAAAAAGCTATTGTTGACCTATCTCTTGTTTACCCTTTTAATAACATTGAATCTTTTGTTCTCCATACCTTTAATAATCTATTTTATATTGCTATTGTAAGTTTTTTCATGTTGTAAAATGAAAATTCTCCTAAAACCCTAATTTGTAACAACAATTCACAAATTGATGGTTGCTAGTGGGAAAGATAACTTGAAATCTATTGGAATTACCTCGACCTCTTAGGATTATCAAGTAGCTTCCTTCAAACCATCATCTCTCTCTCACCATGAGCCTTCCTTTACTAAAGACCTTTCTAGGGCGTGTGAATTCGCAAGCTCCTTAGTGAGTCATTCAACTTAGGATCCTTAGTCATGTAACCTCTAAGACTTATTGCGGAAACCTCCCTTGTGGGTATGGTATTCAACCAAAAAATGCCAAAGGAGAAGCCACTTAGGTGATAGTGGTGGCTAATCTCATTGTTTCTCAGTGCCTAGAGAGGTTTTGCACTAGGTTGCTAGATTTGGCGGTAACAGAGACATTAATCAACACCACCCAATTTTGATGAAATAACATAATCGAACCTTGATATATGGTTAAAAAAAATTGTACATGCCTAATCAATGATTTTAGTTTGAGTGAAGAGTAAATTTTTGCTAAGGCCAGGACAAAGGAGTTCAACAGTCAACACCACCAACATCAGGGTAGATAAAGTGTTTGGTTCTCTTGATTAAATGGCAATCACGTAACATCATACATGATAGAATCCATTGAGAACGCTACAATCCCATCATTGTTGAAATATTGAAAACTGTTAAGTCTATTGAATTTTGAATGGGATATGAAATTATATTTTCTCCATATGAAATTTGATGAGGTTGGAACCACTTTCAAACATCCTAAAAAGGTTAATGGTAATGTTAAAAATTTAAGTGAAAGGATAAAAGGAAGATAAAGTAAATGCCAACTTTTAAAGGGAGAAAATGAAAGATAAAGGAAATGTTAAAAGATAAAGGAAATGCCCACTTTTAGTTTAAGAATTTAAATTTACCATTAATTGCCAACATTTTTGGTCAAACCTATTTAAAAACCATAGTCATAGTTCAATGTGTCTAGGGAGTAGACGGGGAGCACCCAAGGAGAATCCAAGGGGTGTCTAGGGAGTGTGCTCCATTCTCCAACAACATCCTAGGGAGAAACACACTCCCACAGTGGCAGGGAGTGTCCCACGTGGCCTCAATGTGCACTTCTAAATTATGGGAGAGCACTCCTAGTGTATTCCTTGGATGCTTATGCTCAGAGTGGGGTTTTGTTGGGGGAGTGGCCCTTGGGGGCCCTTCCTAGTAACATTATAGTCATTAGAACTTGTAAGAATAATGTCATAATGTTGATTTATGTAGCTTGGGAGGTACTCCACAAGCCTGGGTACTGGGTTTGTGTGAGTTGGCACCAAAAAAGGTCTTTGTGGGTGAAGTACCCAAGCAATGGGCTTTGCACCCAAAGTTGTGGGCGTGAAACCAATTTTGATTTTTATTGTTTGACCATTGTTGCAAGTGGAGCACCCTTAAAGGATCCAAGGGGTCCTAAGACAACCATGGGGGCATTGATCAAATGAGAGAAAATATTTTTTATTTATATGTGGTGGAATAATTTACAAGCTATTCACGTTGATTTGGCATGAGAAGTTCCCTTTGGAGGTCTATTCGTTGCACCTAGGAGACATATAAATGAGAGAGGAGGTGAACTCATTTGATCATACATCACAAGTGCAAGCATCAAAGGAGAGAGAAATCTGTGGGAGCCACAAGCCTATAGGAGCACATTCAAGTGAAGGAAGGAAAAACTGTTTTGTATCTTTTCTGTGTTTGGATGTGCCGAGTTAGGAAACTCACTGGATGAGTTTGTAAAGGCAAGTCTGGAAAATTTTTTGTGCATGGGTTGTAGTGCATTTCTCTGTGAACAAGAAAATATAATTTTGTGCATGGAAGGAGGGTTGAACCTTAATCTAGTGCTGGTCTATGGTCGTATAACCTTTGAACATCATGAGAAGAAGGGCGTAGCATAGTGTAGAGGAAAAGGTCATATAGAGGAGGAATAACACAATTCTTGGAGGGATATTTGGCTGCATTTGGAGAAGTCCTGAAGTAGTTCTAGGAAGCCATAACTAGGGCCAAAACTTTAGGGATATGTGCATAGGCTGGAGTATAATTGAGGGTAGAAAAGGACGTCCTTCAGAGGTATGTTGTTTTTCTTCTCAAGTTGATGTTTTGCAAGGTGATGTAGGTCCAGCTTGGACATATTTATATATCATCTTGCATACAATGTGGAGGGTTGTTAAAGAGTTGCTTGATGTGCCTTAATTACAGTCCCTTGTGAAGGACAATAGGGTTGTTAGTGGGTAGGTTGTTTTGGACCCTAGATCATTGACTTCAAGAGTGAAGGTTAGGTGATAAGAGGGTTTCCATTTGAGTCCTAGTTATGTCTTTGAATGTGGGTTGGATTAGAGATAATAGGGAAACCTCCAAGCCCTAAGTCTTGTTGAATAATGAAACTAGTATCGATCTTCATAATTGTACTTGTCAAAACAAATTTCATTATTAAAGAAAATGACTTATTAAAGCATGGGTTTCATGCTTGGGTCAATGCTTTATAGGTCAAAGCCTCCATCGAAGGCTTATAGGTTTTGTCTTGAGTAATTTGAGTCATTGATATTTTTATTATATCCTTATTGGGCTTTTGTATCATGTAAAAAGAATTATTTTGAGTCAAAAGGGCTATTTTTCACCTCCACACAAAGTCAATCCTATCCACATGAACTCAGCCTACCTTAGGGCTATTCGACCCAACAGAAAGGCTATATATAAAGAGGCATTTCAACCTATTTGGAGAACTCACTCAACAAGTTTGATCTATTGATCTAGATTGTCATTGATGTCAATATGGAAATATTCTAGGATAGTAAATGATGATATGAAGCCAAGGAGAAGCAGAGAAGATTCGTGAAGAAAAAAGAGCAAGAAGCCAAGGAATAAATCCATCAGGGAAGCCATTGGAAGTCAAGAACAAGAGCAACCAAAGAAGAGCTATCGGAAGAGTTCATTGGAAGCAGTAGATCCGTGAAGTAAAAGGAACTTTCAAAGAAGAGCTATCAAAAGCCAAAGGAAGACCTATTGGAGCAAAGAGGAACACATCGAGGGAGTATTGTAGAGTATCAGAGGAGTTAACAGAGGAGCCATATCAGAGCTATCACATGAAATATCGGGGGAGTATTGCAGAGTATCAGAGGCGCCATATCAGAGATATCGCATGAAATATCAAAAGGAGCAAAGAGGAACACATAGTGAGGATATGTACTGTGGACCTGAAACATGTTATGGCAACACGCCCTAATTAATATCGCATCGCAAGGTATGAAGGCATGTCACATTGAATCCCCCAACTGTGATATTAGGTGTGGACCCAATTGCTCCATTATAAACCACCCTATTGAAATATTGCATCCGTTGAATCGCAATGTTCAAAAGAGTCGACACCATCGGATTGCCAATTGCGATATGTATGCGGACCCACTGCAACATTATAATACGTCCTAAAGAAATATCACATCCGTCGCATATCACAAGTCTTGAAGAGATGTAATGATGGAAAACTACCGATTGTGATAAGGTTGTGGACCCGACGGGTTTATTAACAACTTCTTAAGATCGTATCACATCCGCTCTATCGGTAGTAGGGGGATCGACTATGTTATGAGAAGACCTCCGGAAGTTGTGATTGCGATTAAGGTGATGATGTGTCAAATGGGACCACCCATTATATGGTTTTAACTATGTTGATATGTGAAGATCGATGATGTTGATATCGAAGGACAGAGTATGTTATGGGCACGACTTGTAAAAGACCTCCGAAAGTTGCGATTGTGATTAAAGTAATGACGTGGAAAGTGGGATCTCCAATATGGGTATAACCTCTCTTGTGATGCGATTTCCATAAATAATGAGTCTATTATATGAATATTAAAAAAAAGGGCCTATCTGATATAATTTTAATATGTAACACTTTTGTAATTTGGTCTCTCTTCCAAATGAACGTGTCCTTTGAGTATTTATGAACTCGAAGAGACAGAGGAAGTCATAGATTGGGAAGTCGAAGATCAAGCAAATGAAGACGGTCGAGTGAGCGCAAAGGAAGCAGAAGATCAAGCAATCAAAGAAGGAATCTGTTAGACTCAGTCTTGTCAGTCCTATGTCAGAGTATAATTCACCAAGGTTCATTTCTCGTCATTTGCAGTCATTGATGTTACTGTGGTCTAAAAAAGAGTCATTTCAGAGTCAAGGTCTTATAGTTGGTCTTCAAACATGTCGAATGATGCCTGCAGGCTAGAGGAAGGTTCAGTGAGTTTCTATTTCAAGATGGTTATCGTCAATAATGCGAGATTGATTCTTCTTCAAAACCCTGTTTTGAAGAAGAAATCATCAAATGTGTTTTTGTAATAAATATGTAACATGTCAAAATGTTTCAAATTCTACAATGGCAGCCCTATTTTGTTTTTAGCAGCGCCACCATCCCTGCAAGCAGACAAAGAAAAGCCATCATTCAAGCTTAGAAATCAGCAAGGAAACCAAAAACAGAATTATATTAGAAAATGAGAAAAGTGTCAAGATCAAAACACGAGAAAATGGGTTATTAAGAAACAAAGATCAAAATCATTTCTATATGAGATTTCTCCAAGTTTATTAACCCATTTGTATCAAGAGTTATTGGGAAAATCTCAGAGAAAAGTTAAGTTTCAAATTGAAGAGCAAAACTGGATTTTATGAAAGGGTGGACTGAGTACGGGGCACACTGAGGGCGCGCGACGCACTGGATTAATTTCCATAGTGTAATTTTACACTGGCACGACACACTCACCAGGTGCGGCGCACTGTGAGCGCGCGCAGCGCACAGAACTTCTAAACCCAAAAATTCATGCTATTCCTTCAGAAAGCTAAATGTACCATACTAAGTTGGAAGGTTTTCGTTTTTTAGTCCAATTGATAAAAATGTGTTTAAATCCAGCCTTATGCAGGTCGGGCTGGAGCGTGGATCATTGAGGTTGAATTGCAATCCCCGGTGCGATCCAATGAAGAAATTATAGAAAAGTGCAGGGCAGCAGTGGATCGTGGCACGCGGGAAGGCGGTAAAATCAGATTGGCCGTCATAGACCATCCAGAGAAAAGATCAGGAACCTTGAAAGAGCAGCTTGCAATCATCACCCCGCAATTAGAAGAGTTGCGATTAAGGAAGGAGGAGCACATTAAGCAGTTTACAGAAGTGAAAGGACAAATTCAAAAAATATCTGGAGAAATTTCAGGGCATTCTCAACGAACTGATGTTGTGCTGAACTCAATCAATGGGGAAGACGATGACTTGTCACTTAGAAAATTAGATGAATATCATGCACATCTTCAAGCACTCCAGAAAGAGAAGAGTGACCGCCTTCACAAGGTTTTGGAATATGTAAATGAGGTGCATCGACTTTGTGCGGTACTTGGTATGGACTTCTGGAAGACTGTCAGTGAAGTACATCCAAGCTTGCCTGAGTCAGCTCCTGGACAGACAAAAAATATTAGCAACAAGACATTGGAGGGATCATCACAGACTATTCAGACATTGAAAAATGAAAAGAAACTTCGAATTCAGAAGTTGCAAGATCTTGGAACATCTTTGGTTGAACTTTGGAAACCTAATGGATACTTCAATGGAAGAAAGAGAACGATATAGAAATGTTGTATGCAATCTTGGAGCATTAGATAATGAAGTTACAAGTGCAGGTTCTCTTGCACTTGATATCATTGACGAGGCGGAGGTAGAAGTTGAGAGATTGAATCTGTTGAAGGCAAGCAAAATGAAAGTGCAATTATCGAATAAGTACAATGTGCATCATTGATATACTCATATGAATTATCAACAGATGACTATACTTGGGATATTTTCTTTTGCACGTGGCTGGTATCACTGCTGTTCTGGATGGCACTATATCCAAAGGAAGTGCGATCTATCTTCTGCTATGGACGCAGTTCCATTTTCAAGCTTTGGACGTTCCAATGCAAACTTTCGAGTAGTAAAGTTCCAAGTTTGGGCAGCTGGGCGAAGACAGGTCACCTGGAAATATAGGAAAAGAAAGCGTGTCAATTCTCTTGCAGGGACAACATGCTTCCATATCTGACACCTGGTGTAAAAAGCACAAAGATCCAAGGCAATCATAAGAAGAGGTTCGCACCCAAAATTGGTCCCCTGAAAAGAAAACAAAAGCAGAAGCAGGCAATAATGAAAAAGGGCAATGCCTAGCGTGGTTTTGCAGCTGTACTTCCATTTAGGAGACAATCGAAGAGTGTTGGTTCATATTTCAGGGTCTAGAAATGTGGTATTTTAAGGTGCAGGAACCTAATTTACTGAAAGGCCTTGTATCGTGAACAGTGATCCATGTATTTCTTATTTTGAATCTGACTAAACTCATGAGAAATTTCTGAATATTATTTATAGATGAAGCTAGGATTGAGACTTGGTCATTGAAAAGTTTCAACCTCAAGCGAGTGTCACCATGGCACAGAGCTAATTGGCAATATATTCTTATTATCACTTGTTTTCTCAACTTCTCAGCTTCCAGACTGTGCAGTCACACTTCTTGCCCACCTTTGAGACATTGCTTTGATTTCAGAGGCTTAGAGTTTAGTAAAGGTCCATCTGACCTCATCAGTTCCTTCATTGGCAGCTCTCTCTCAAATATAAATGAGGTGTTCTGTCTGGGGGACTTCGTTAGGAACCAGCGTTATTCTCTGGCTTTCCTTCTTACTAGTGAATTAATGCTAGTGCTGCAGCGTGGCATTGCATATCTAGACTCGTAATTAAAATGTCAAAGGCTGAAAGTTTAAATTAAAACGAAGACCTCTATCATGCAGAAGATTAGGAATGAAAGCCTATTTTTGTTTTTAGTCACAATGAGTGGGATCCACGCTTTGCTTTCTCATTGGCCCTCAGAAATTTTCAAATGGCAGATGTAACGTGGCAGTCAGGGTCAAAAGACAAAATTAGAGAGAATGAAAATGATGTCAAAGGGTTTTTTTTTAGTGATGATTGCTTAAGAGAGGGGTTATTGTGGCTTGCCCATCATGCTCCTTTACAACCAAATGTTTATCCTTCAGACGTTCGAGATCTGGTTTTAGAGTCTCTGGACCCTCATTTGAACGCCCTCTTAAATGTGAAGCCATCAGAAGTGACACCGAGGGATTGTATTGCTGTTTTCAATCAGGCATTGGAAAGAACTGAAAGTGACATTGTTTCGCAGCTCAGAACAGTGTTCCTGGTTGGCCGCCACCTAAAATTAATGTGTTTGATGATATTGTGGAAGGTGGATTTCTAAACTCATATTTGCCCAAGTCTGGATGGAACGTGGTTTCTAACATTGATTCAATTGTTCATGCACTCAGAGTGTGCAAGCTTCCCTACTTTCCTTCATTAAACTGGGGTCCTGTTTCTTGTGGGGTCAAATTGCAAGAATATTCATCATTGAATTTACATCCTCAAATTAGTGCATTGGATGACGTCCAAGAACAGAAAACATATCTTGAGAAATCCTTATGTCAATATTTGACTGAGATAAGCTTGGCAAGAAAAGGTGATTTGATGATGTTGATGGAGGCTGATTTAATGGTACAGAACAACACTTCTTATGAATGCATTGGTTCTAGAAGTCTTATTATTCCAAAATGGGTTCCTATATATCGAAAAATTTACAATTGGCGGTTAATGCTATTAGCTAGTGAACCTGCTCCTGTTGCATATGTTTCACGACCAGGCACCATTGTTTCAGCAGGAAATGATGTAAAGAACCTTCTTTCATCTACTCGTCAAGTCTTTATATCCTCTGCAAGTGCTACCAAAGTGGAACCTTCATTAAATGAAATGTTTGAAGCAAGTTCCAGGGCTCTATCAAGGGGTTTAAGGTTGGCACCTAATGGATAGATTCTAAAAAATCAATTCTTGTAGCATGCAAGGGAAGGCAATCAAGAATCAGTGGTATTGGATAAAATAACCAGAGAACTCAAGGATGCACCTGTGCAATCACCTCTGATGAGCAAATTTTTTGGTAGAAAAAGGTGGCATGGAAGAAGTAAACTACCAAATTCCAGATCTTGATGAGGTGCAACACACTATAGATTTTGGTCAAACAGAGGAGGCGGCCTTGAATGACACAAGTCTTCAATACAGGTGACAATGCATTATTCAAAAATCGATTCCATAATGGCATACCACAAACAAAGGCATTTTTGCTTGCAGTAATCTTTTGGAATGTGATTACCAACGACATGGTTCACTTCCAAATTATCAAACCAAAAACGAAATCCAAGATTCCTTGCACTATTTAAAGACACTTTTCTACAGTAGTTTGATTTTAAAGAGACAAGTCGAACAACTTCCGATGTGTGCCTCAGTGGAAAGAATGTGCTGCTACAAGCATAATTCAGCTGCAACAAATTCTTAAGTACCTTGTAGTTTGGGTGTAAGTTCGATGAAATAAATTCATTACCTGACTTGACTTTTTCTTTGGGTCGAATACTAGTTTTAGTCATAAAGAATGAGAGAAGAATATCATCTGAACTTAATTGAGACTCTTTGAAGTTGGTTCCATTTCGGTCTTAGAAGAATCTTGAGTGGAGTATCAGTGAGAGGGATAGATCAAATTCTATAAAAATGCATTTTCAGTCCATAATATAAGGGAAGGGGGGAAAGCGTTGAACACATCAATATTGTTGTAAGCAGTGCATAAAGGAGGAGGCTTTGAATGACACAAAAGGTGAAAAAGTCGAAAACCAAGCGGTGAAAAAGGCACAGGGAAGGCAAAAAGTCAGAAACCGAAAAGCCAAAATTTAAATCAGAGACATCTACCAGGGCAGAGAAACAGGATTTGATTTCCTATTTTTCACTTCAGTTATGATATGCAGCTACAGTTGTCGTCTTTTTATTGATCATCAAAAAAGTTTCAAATGGAATAATGTAACGCTGTTCTGTCCCCAGCACAGATGGACAACTCTTTCCCTATCTTCGTCGATTGGTTTTCCAGCTCCCTACTTTTCATCGATTTGTTTTCCCTCAGATGAAATTTATTTATTGTATGACAAATCATTTGTGGAGGGTTCTGAGTTCTGGGAAACGGTGGAGGAATAACTCAGCGTTTGGCTGTATAGATTGACAGAGAAATAATTAAATGGTGCAGCTCTGATTTATAAGATTCTTGTGGTATGAGTTTTGGCATGTGTTTTTCTCTCTGTTTCATATGTATCCTGTGATGTTTTTCATTTCATTCATGAACGTTTCCAGCTGAATACTTTTAAGTGAGAAAGGTAGAATTCAGTCATTGCTCTGCCTTGAGGAAGTGTTCAGTCTTTATGTGTTTTCTTCTGCCTGGAAAGGATTCATACATTAATGCCCTTTTCAACTTTCTTAAACAGTCTTTTCACCCCATTTAAATTCAATTCGATTGCTAAAACCTCATGCTTATCTCGCCTTATGAAATATCCTATGCCTTTGGTTAAATCTCTGCTCATGCTGTCCTTGTCCCATGCAGCCCAGCAACTTAGTCATTAAATCAAATATCCCTCATTCAAATTCATTTTACTAGCCTAAATCAATTCCCATTTTAAGTCATCTCGGACTCTATTGATCATTTTATCGAGATAGACCCGGAGAGAGCCCTCTCCTGTCCTCGTAGGGCTAGCTACAAGGCTGAGCTTGGTTTGATGTTGCCTTGAACCTTGCCTTCATTCAGCCTAAGGCAGATTCGAGTGCTAACAGAATCCAAAAGGTTGAGCGAGTGCAGAGGAAGTGGAAGATCAAGCGAGCGAAAGGGAAGCCAAAGGTCAGGCGTATCAAGCATCTATAACAGAGAACAAGGAAAGTTAAAAATGGTTGAACTGGAAGAAATAGAGGGAGCGGTAGGTCCAACAACATAGGAGGAAGCCGAAGGTATAGCAGGACAAGAGGAAGCTGAAGGTCCAGAAGCAGAGGAGGAAGCCGAAGGACCAGCAACTCTGTTGATCGGGTTAACCTTTGAAAGGCTCAAACCAGTGATGAATTAATCAGGTACATAACACAACCTGAAGAACAATTTTGTGAAGGGATAAATAAAATTTCATTTGACATCATTTGAAGGGAGCAGTAGCCAACACCAACATTGAAGCATATGTGAATTTGTTTCTGGGAAGTAAGAGATAGCAAGAATAGTGAGAAGCAGTCACGCCTAAAGCATTTACTGTGACAGTGAGAAAAGAGGTTTGAAACAGAGAGTTGGTTCTTGTGCAGAGCTTAGTGGAGTTAATTGTAGACACACTGAAGTTGTGTGGAGACATTATTAGAGATCATGATGGCTAATTGATATCATCATGAGATAACTTTGTAGACTCTGTGTGGATAGTATGAAGAGTTGTGAAGACTCCTTCATATGAAGACAGATTGCCATCAATGCTATAGCATGGAGACTACAATGAAGCTGTGAATTGACAGAATTCAGTAAAGAAGATTTTGGAAGCAGAGAATTACTATCAAACATGCCTTGACATGATTGGGTCGGAGCCCTTGGGGTTGGTGCCTTAGAATTGGAATGATTGGTGTCCTTGGAGTTGGTGCTCCTAAATCCAAGGTTGGTGCCTTGAAAAAACATGGTTGGTGCCTCAAAATTGGAAGGATTGGTGTCCTTGGAGTTGGCGCTCCTAAATCCAAGGTTGGTGTCTTGACAAGACAGGGTTGGTGTCATGGAGGTTGGAGCCTCACAAAAAGTCCAAGTTGGTGCTTGACAACGGATTGGAAACTTATATACATTGTTTTTGATTTATTGTAAAGATTATATTAATAAGAGCATTTATACTTGTTGTTCATTTTGTGTTCTAAATATAAATGTTTCAACTGGTAAAAATAACAATTGAAAAGAAATACTAATTCACCACCCCCCCCCAAATATTCCTAAAAATTGGCAGAGCCAGTACCTTCACTCAAAGCCTAACAGCTTGAAGGTTGATATTTAGAACACAAATGGCAAAGACAAGGAAAAAAGTCTCCAATCCTCCTAAAGATGTGTTTCCCTCTACCACTAAAATAGAAGACAATTAATTTGAGAAGGCTCCATGGTTCAATGGAAACTTTAATATATGGGAAGAAAGAATGAGGAATTTCTTAAAGACTCAAGGCATTAAATATGGAAATTAGTGATTGTTGATAGCATGATAGATGGAGAATCCAAGGAGTATAATGCAAAGAAATGAAGGCAATCTTGAATGGGCTACCTGATTCTATAAAGAACAATTGAAGAAAATTTTCGTCAGCAAAGGGTATATGGGACAAATTTAATGAAATTCACTCAAAAGGAGCATTGACCATGACCATCAGTCAAGAAGATGGTGGAAATCAAGAAGGAAATCCAGAACCCATCATAGATGCTGAAAATGAGAATGATGAAAGAAGACCTAGAAGATGAAGAGAATGAAAAATATTTTGTAGAAGATCTCCTCGCTAAAATTATGGCTGCCATGGAAGAGATTATCAATTTGAAAAAGAAAAACAAGGAACTTAAGAAGAAAGAACTAGTTGGTGACCAAGACCAAACAAGGAAGAAAGTTGACCTTGTCAAGCTTCAAGTATAAGAAAGGGATGAAGAGCTTGCCAATCTTAAGAAGCAATTTCATCAAAGCAAAAGAAAGCATCATGAAGAAGTCATATCCATGACAAATCAATTGGATAAAGCAAAGAAACAAGAAGATACCTTGTCAAGTCAACTTGAACAAAGGCACAAGAGCTTGAAAAAACTTGAAGAAGAGATGGGTCAGTACAAAGTAGAGGTCTCCTCTCTCAAATCTCAACTACAAGAAGCAAGAAAGTTAGCAGAAGGAGCTGAGAAGACAATGGAAGCATTGGAAATCATAGAAGGACAGGTTGATGAAGCAGAAAAGGAGAGAAACACCATGATATGTTAACTAAAAGCAAAGGATGGAGAAATCTTCAAATTAAAATCTAACATCAACCTTCTCAAGGCAGAAACATGTAAAGCTACAAGGATCAAGGAAGAAATGGAGAGCAGTATAGCAAAGGAAAATGAAGAAATATTCAAAATGAATTCATATATCATCTCCCTTAAATTAGAAGCAAATGAAGCAATACGTATTAAGAGATTGGGAAACAACTTGCTGAGAATAATAATGATTGCGAAAGGTTGGAAGAAGAGATTGTCTTCCTCAAGAAAAAGGTTGAAGGGATGGACAAAACCTTGAAGAGCTCTCAAGCCTTGGATGACATGCTCAACCATCAAATATGTCCATTTGATAAATCAGGTCTCGGGTATGCAGGTGAATCCTCAAACAAGAATGATAATGCTTCAAACAAAAAGGATGTGCGGAAGCTAGAAAGAAACGTTGATGCTCCCAATTCCAAAAAAGGAAAGGAGAAGAGTCAAGGAAACAATGGAAGAAATCCCGCTCCAAGAAGAAATGTAGATGATGTCAAAGATGCGAGAAGCAATGATTAACATCAAAGGATCTCAAGACAGAAAGACTTTAGAATTACATCAAGGAAATCTCCATCTCCCAGGTACCAAAGTTTATTTCTTGGTTATTGTTATTCTTGTACAAACTTTGGACACATGGAAAAAGATTGTAGAGCATATCATAAAGATAGATATTATGGTCGCCAACAATCTCTGAGGAACAATTTTGCTGGAAGAAATCATGATTTCTTATTCATTAATAATATAGAATGCTTCAAGTGTCATAACATTGGTCATATGGCAGGTGATTGTAACTTAACTTGGACTCCTACACAAGCTAGAACCATGCAAAAGAAGAAATTTACACAAGTATGGAGAAGGAAGCAAATACAATCTAAAAGTCCCTTGAACTCTCCAACCAGCAACACATGTTGTTGACCTGATCTTAGACAATCTGAGCATTTAATAGGAAGATTCTGCCAAAAGAGATGATGCATATAGTTAGGGGGAGCCTGTGATTCTTGATCATTATTGCAGAAGCTATTCGTGTAAGGGTACTTATGAAATCCCTGTTGAGCTATATTAACAATAATTCTTTGATAAAGATAATTTCTCAGGAGCACTCCATTGAAGAACATGATCTATTAACTATTCCTTGGACTGGTGTTGAAGATGTTTTCCACTTGATTACTAAATAGAAATTGGAGCAGCAAAGAAGATCATATAATACTAGAGAAATAAGGAAAATAACTATGTTGATGTTATTACAGAAGTTTATGTCTCGACTCAGGGATTTAATATGAGAACAGGTAAATTATGGACACAAATAGAGGCAACCTTCAAACAAACAGATACATTTGGGAATGAAGCTTGAAGCAAGAGTAGTTGGCAACATCTAACAAAACTGAAGCATTGCAAAAGGATGCCAATCAGTAAAAATAATTTAAAAGACAATAAAAAATTGGATATCAAAATCTGCTAGTGGAGATAACTTACATAGACTTTTACAAGAACACAAGGAAAAGATGGCTCATTAAAAGGAATATAGAAAGGAGAATGTTGTACAGTCGAATATAGCTTAGTAAGTTAAGGAGAAGATAGAGATACAAAGGAACTTGGATATGAAGAAAGATAGCAATTTCAGTGGCATCTTTTCTTGATTCAGACTATAAAGACTCCTTAATTCTGACCGTGGAGACAACAAAATATGGATTGAAGCATAAAAACTTGGACTTGAACATTTGGTGTGTGGCTATTTGCAATCTGTTTGGAAGCATTGAAGTGGAGCATCTTTAAGCATTGTTGAAACCATGATGAAATAGTTCTTTGAGACATGAAGAAGGGATAATGTGCTAGTTGATGATAAGGCATCAATCCTTCTATCTTGAGTAAAAAGAAGAGCACTATTACAGGGGGAGTAACATACCCATGAAGATCTACTATTCATAAAGAAAAAAAACAGTTCGACAGGGGGAGTCCCTGAGTACTCCTTTTCCATTGATGTCAAAGGGGGGTAGAAGAATAATATTGCCATCAATGACAAAGGGGGATATTGTTGATCTAGATTGTAATTGATGTTAATATGGAAATATTCTAGGATACTAAATGATGATATGAAGCTAAGGAGAAGCAGAGTAGATCCGTGAAGAAACAAGAGCAAGAAGCCAAGGAACAAAGCCATCAGGGAAGCCATTCAAAAGAGATTGGAAGCCATTAGAAGTAAAGAATAGGAGCAGTCAAAGAAGAGCTATCGGAAGAGTTCATCGGAAGCAGTAGATCCGTGAATTAATGGGAACCATCAAAGAAGAGCTATCAAAAGCCAAAGGAAGACCTATTGGAGCAAAGAGGAACACATCGGGGGAATATTGCAGAGTATCAGAGGAGTTAACAGAGGAGCCATATCAGAGTTATCGCATGAAATATCGGGGGAGTATCAGTGGAGTTAACATCAAAGGAGCCATATCAGAGATATCACATGAAATATCGAAAGGAGAAAAGAGGAACATGTAGTGAGGATATGTACTGCAGACCCGAAAAATGTTATGGCAACACACCCTACTTAATATTGCATCGCAAGGTATGAAGGCATGTCACATTGAATCCCCCAATTGCGACATTAGGTGTGGACTCGATCGCTCCATTATAAACCGCCCTATTGAAATATCACATCCGTTGAATCACAATGTTCAAAAGAGTTGACATCATCGGATTGCCGATTGTGATATGTATGCGGACCCAGTGCAACATTATAATATATCCTAAAGAAATATCACATCCGTCGCATATCACAAGTCTTGAAGAGATGTAACGATGGAAAATTGCCGATTGCGATAAGGTTGTGAACCCGATGGGTTTATTAACAACTGCTTAAGATCATATCGCATCCGCTCCATCGGCAGTAGGGGGATCGACTATGTTATGAGAAGACCTCTGGAAGTTGCGATTGTGATTAAGGTGATGATGTGGCAGATGGGACCACCCGTTATATGGTTTTAACTATGTTGATATGTGAATATCGATGATGTTAATATCGGAGGACAGAGTATGTTATGGGCACGACTTGTAAAAGACCTCCGGAAGTTGCGATTGCGATTAAAGGAATGACATGGCATGTGGGATCTCCAATATGGGTATAATCTCTCTTGTGACGCGATTTCCATAAATAATGAGTCTATTATATGAATATTAAAAAAAAAAGGGCCTCTCTAATATAATTTTAATATGCAACACTTTTGTAATTCGGCCTCTCTTCCAAATGAACGTGTCCTGTGAGTATTGATGAACTCGAAGAGAAAGAGGAAGTTTTAGATCGGGAAGTCGAAGATCAAGTGAGTGAAGATAGTCGAGTGAGCGCAGAGGAAGTCGAAGATCAAGTGATCGAAGAAGGAAGCCAAAAGGTCAAGCGAGCACAGAGGAAGCAGAAGATAAAGAGAGCGAAAGGGAAGCCAAAGGTTAGGCGTATCAGGCATCTATAACAGAGAACAAGGAAAGTTAAAAATGGTTGAGCTGGAAGGAAGGGAGGGAGCGGTAGGTCCAACAGGACAGGAGGAAGCCGAAGGACGAGCAACTCTCTTGATCGGGTTAACCTTTGAAAGGCTTAGACAAGTGATGAATTAATCAGGTACATAACACAACCTGAAGAACAATTCTGTGAAGGGATAAATAAATTTTCATCTGACATCGTTTGAAGGGAGTAGTAGCGAGCACCAACATTGAAGCATATGTGAATTTGTTTCTGGGAAGAAAGATATAGCAAGAATAGTGAGAAGCAGTCACGCCTGAAGCATTTACCATGACAGTGAGAACAAAGGCTTGAAATAGAGAGTTGGTTCTTGTGCAGAGCTTAGTGCAGTTAATTGTAGACACACTGAAGTTGTGTGGAGACATTATTAGAGATCATGATGGCTATTTGATATCATCATGAGGTAACTTTGCTCTTTGTGTGGACAATATGAAGAGTTGTGAAGATTCCTTCATATGAAGACAGGTTTCCATTGATGCTGTAGAATAGAGACTACAACGAAGCTGTAAAATAACAAAATTCAGTAAAGAAGATTTTGGGAGCAGATAATTACTATCAAACATGCCTTGACAAGATTGGGTCGGAGCCCTTGGGGTTGGTGCCTCAGAATTGGAAGGATTGGTGTCCTTGGAGTTGTTGCTCCTAAATCCAAGGTTGGTGCCTTGACAAAACAGGGTTGGTGCCTCAGAATTGGAAGGATTGGTGTCCTTGGAGTTGGTGCTCCTAAATCCAAGGTTGGTGTCTTGACAAGACAGGGTTGGTGTCATGGAGGTTGGAGCCTCACAAAAAGTCCAAGTTGGTTCTTGACAACAGATTGGAACCTTATATACATTGTTTCTGATTTATTGTAAAGATTATATTAATAAGAGCATTTATTCCTGTTGTTCATTTTGTGTTCTAAATATAAATGTTTCAACTGGTTAAAATAACAATTGAAAAGAAATACTGATTCACCCTCACCCCCCCACCGCCCCCCCCCCCCCCCCCCCCCAATATTTCCAAAAATTGGCAGAGCCAGTACCTTCACTCAAAGCCTAACAACTTGAAGGTTGATCTTTAGAACACAAATGGCAAAGACAAGGAAAAAAGTCTCCAATCCTCCTAAAGATGTATTTCCCTCTACCACTGAAATAGAAGACAATCAATTTGAGAAGGCTCCATGGTTCAATGGAAACTTTAATATATGGGAAGCAAGAATGAGGAATTTCTTAAAGACTCAAGGCATTGAAATCTGGAAATTAGTGATTGTTGATAGCATGATAGATGGAGAATCCAAGGAGTATAATGCAAAGAAATGAAGGCAATCTTGAATGGGCTACCTGATTCTATAAAGAACAATTGAAGAAAATTTTCGTCAGTAAAGGGTATATGGGACAAACTTCATGACCTTCTCTCAAAAGGAGCATTGACCATGACCATCAGTCAAGAAGATGATGGAAATCAAGAAGGAAATCCAGAACCCATCATAGATGTTGAAAATGAGAATGATGACATCAAGGCTAAAGAAGACCTAGAAGATGAATAGAATGGAAAAACATTTTTGTTGTGTGTGGAGCATGATTGTTCAAAGGTCTTTGTTTCAACCGGATGTATACCCCAGGAAGTCTTGTACACCCCTCCATGTGGGGGGGTGCGGGGGGGACTTGTCCCCCCGCGGGGGTCCGGGGGGGCCAATCCCCCTCGGCCGGGGGGTCCGGGGGCATCGCCCCCGAAGCTAAAAACAAATGTAAAATTGCCTTGTAAAAGTATAGTAATTTATAGTCAATCTGGGCCGTTCATTAGGCGGATGATCTGACAGTAGAACTTATGTTTAGTTTAGGGTTTTTTGCCCTAGAAGGCAACCCCTCTCTTTGTATGAGGGTATTGTATTTGAGGCTGTGAAATAGATGTGTATTCTGTGAGCGAGAAACAGAGAGGTGAGACTGTGAGAGAAAACAGAGGATATTACAGCGGATTTGCTGTAGGTTGTGTCTCTTCATTTTGTTGAATAATAGAAAGGAAGGACTGGCTGTTCGGGGTGGACGTAGCCCAAACTGGGTGAACCACATATATCTGTGTCTCTCTTATTTTGTGCGTTTTCTGTGTTTATATTTCTGCAATATTTTATGTGTTCCATTGCTCCATAATATATAATTTTCTAACAACTGGTATCAGAGCCGAAGGTTTATTTGGCTGATAAACTCGCAGGAAAGAAGGGTTCCTGGTTTGAGTGGGAGCAATGGTGGAAGATGGTAAGTTTAGGGTCGAGAAATTTAACGGCCAAAACTTCTCACTGTGGAAGATGCAGATGGAAGATTATCTGTATCAGAAAGATCTATACCTACCATTGGGCGGAAAAACAAAGATGCCGACGGGTATGAAAGACGAAGAATGGAACCTTCTCGATAGAAAGGCACTCAGAACAATACGGTTGTGCCTTGCTGCGTCAGTCGCCTTCAACATTTCGAAGGAAACCACGACAAAGGGTTTGATGCAGACGTTGTCGAAACTATATGAAAAACCCTCGACCTCAAACAAGGTATTTCTTCTGAAACGGTTATTTAATATGAATATGTCAGAAGGTGGATCTGTTGCAAACCATTTAAATGATTTTAATACAGTTACAAGTCAGTTAAGTTCTGTAGGGGTAAACTTTGATGATGAAGTTAGAGCTCTGTTATTCTTGTGCTCATTACCAGAAAGTTGGAATGGTTTGGTAATGGCCATTAGTAACTCCGTTTCTGGATCTAGTACTTTAAAGTTTGATGATGTTGTCGGTGCTATCCTTAGCGAGGAAATGCGACAGAAAAGCTCCGGTGAGACATCGGGAAATGCTTTGAGTGCAAAGTCTAGAGGAAGAAAAATGGAAAGAGGAAAGAGCTCAAGATATCATAGTAAATCAAGGAAAGGCAGATCCAAGTCTAGATCGGGATAGTGTGCTAGAAATGTGGAAAGAAAGGACACCTAAAGAAAGACTGTGGATCTCGGAAGGGAAAAGAAGGAGATGCACAGCAAGAAAACAATCATGAAGCAAATGTGACAGGTGAGGTGTTACAAGATGCTTTGATTCTTTCTTTCGAAAATATTACTGGTTCCTGGGTGGTAGATTCAGGGGCTTCATTCCATGCCACACCTGATAAGAAATACTTTCATGACTATGTTCAAGGAGATTTTGGACAAGTTCGTTTGGGTGATGATAAACCCTGTAAAATCGTTGGAATGGGTAAGGTTCTTGTAAAACAGCAGAATGGAAACCAATGGCTATTAAAGGAGGTAAGGCATGTTCCAGATCTAAAGAAAAATCTGATTTCAACAGGGCAGTTAGGCGGTGAAGGTTGTGTGACAACTTTCACAGATAAAGCTTGGAAGGTCACCAAAGGAGCCCTGGTAATAGCAAAAGGAGAAAAGGTTGGTACATTGTATTTATGCAATGGTATTTCTAACTCTGTTAATGCTTTAACTTCCAAAGGAGCAGATGCAGTATTATGGCATCATAGGCTCGGACACATGAGTGAAAAGGGGATGAAGATTCTTCACTCAAGGAATTTGTTGCCGGGTTTGAAGAATGTTGATTTGGACTTCTGTGAGAATTGCATTTATGGAAAACAGAAGAGAGTCATATTTCTCAGAGTTGGGAAAGAAAAGAAGAATGAAAAATTAGAGCTTGTGCATACAGATGTATGGGGACCTGCTCAGGTATCATCTCTCGGTGGCTCTCGTTATTATGTTACTTTTATTGATGATGCAACTAGAAAAACTTGGATTTATTGTATTAAGAATAAATCTGATGTATTTGATACTTTCAAGAAATGGAAAGCTTTGGTTGAGATTGAGACAGGAAAGAAATTGAAGTGTCTTAGATCAGACAATGGAGGTGAATATTGCAGCAAAGAGTTTGATAGGTACTGTTCAGAGCATGGAATTCGCAGAGAGAAGACAATTCCAAGAACACCACAAGAAAATGGTGTGTCAAAAAGGATGAACAAAACAATCATGGAGCATGCAAGGTGCATGAGATTGCATGCAGGATTGCCTTTACAGTTTTGGGCAGATGCTGTAGATACTGCTGTTTATCTAATAAACAAAGGGCCTTCAAGTTCCTTGGATGGTGGTGTTCCAGAGGAAGCATGGACAGGTAAAAAGGTAAACTACTCTATTTTAAAGCCTTTTGGTTGTGAGGCCTTTGTCCATATTGATAAAGAAAATAGAACAAAGCTTGAGGCAAAGTCAAAGAAATGTACCTTTATTGGATATGGTGTTAATGATTTTGGTTATCGCTTATATGATTACGAAAATCACAAAATCATTAGGAGCAGAGATGTAATATTCAATGAAAAGGTCTTGTATAAGAATCAGTTGCAGGAAAAGAAACAGGAAAAGGAAAACAAGGAATACGCAGTTCTTGATGAAATTACTGAAAAAGGAAAGGTGCCTGAAAATAATAATAATCAACAACCACAACAACAACAACCACCACAACAACAACAGGCACCCCAAACACCTGAAAGTGGTGTTAGAAGATCTACCAGGATAAGTAGACCCCCTGAACGATACTCTCCTTCATTATATTATTTATTGTTGACTGATTCCGGTGAACCCGAATGTTATGAAGAAGCAATGCAGGTTGAAAGCAGGAAGAAGTGGGAGGTAGCCATGGAAGAAGAGATGGACTCCTTAATGCATAACTAGACTTGGGATTTAGTCAGGTTGCCTGTAGGAAAAACTACATTGAAGAATAAATGGGTTTACAGGCTGAAGGAAGAAGATGGAGGAAAACAGAGGTACAAAGCTAGACTTGTGGTGAAGGGGTTTTCACAGAAGAAAGGTATTGATTTTGATGAAATATTTTCTCCTGTTGTTAAAATGACTTCAATCAGAACTATTTTAAGTCTTGTAGCAGCTGAAGATTTGCATCTTGAGAAATTATATGTAAAGACAGCCTTTCTCCATGGGGATTTGGAGGAAGAGATATATATGCAGCAGCCACAAGGATATGAGGTGAAAGGGAAGGAGAAACTAGTGTGCAGGTTGAAGAAGAGCTTGTATGGCTTAAAACAGGCTCCAAGGCAGTGGTATCTAAATTTTGACAAGTTTATGTCTGAACAAGGTTATACTAGATGTCACTTTGATCATTGTGTTTATCTGAAAAAGCAAAATGATGGTAGCTATATCATATTGTTATTGTATGTGGATGACATGCTTGTTGCAGGATCTAACATGCAGGAAATAAATGTACTCAAAAGAAAATTGGCAAATTCATTTGCAATGAAGGATTTGGGAGCTGCAAAACAAATCCTTGGTATGAGAATCACTAGAGACAAGAAAAATCGCAAATTAACATTGTCTCAGAATGAGTACATACAAAAGGTGTTGAAAAAATTTAATATGCACAATGCAAAACCAGTTAGTACACCTTTTGCTAGCCATTTCAAACTTAGTAAGGAAATGTGCCCAAAGACCCAAGAAGACATGGATTATATGTCTAAAGTTCCATATGCATCATCAGTTGGAAGCTTAATGTATGCAATGGTCTGCATAAGGCCTGATATTGCACATGCGTGGGAGTTGTAAGCAGGTACATGAACAATCCAGGAAAGGAACATTGGATGGCAGTGAAATGGATTCTCAGATATTTGAAAGGTACCACAAATAAAGCATTATGCTTTGGTGGTTCAAACATCTCCCTACAAGGATATGTTGATGCAGATATGGTAGGTGACAGAGATAACAGGAGCACTATAGGATATGTATTTACTGTTGGAGGAATAGCTGTCAGTTGGGTTTCAAAAATCCAAAGTGTTGTTGCACTTTCAACAACAGAAGCAGAGTATGTTGCTGCTACAAAGGCTAGTAAAGAAATGATTTGGTTACAAAGGTTTATGGGTGAATTGGGTAAGGAGCATGATATGGGCACGCTATACAGTGATAGTCAAAGTGCCATTCATCTTGCAAAGAACTCAGCATTTCATTCCAGGACTAAACACATACAGCTCAAGTACCATTTCATACGATCAGTGTTGGAAGATGGAGAGTTGAAGCTGGAAAAGATACACACTAGCAAGAATCCTGCAGATATGCTAACAAAAGTTGTAACCAGGGAGAAACTGAGAACATGATTAGTTTCAATTGGTCTTCAAAGATGACGATGAAGATGAAAAACAGCCAGGTCCAAAGAGGAGTCATTGTCCAGCAAATGAAGCAGCAGTGGAGTTGCTACAATCATTCTCCAAGTGGGAGATTGTTGTGTGTGGAGCATGATTGTTCAAAGGTCTTTGTTTCAACCGGATGTATACCCCAGGAAGTCTTGTACACCCCTCCATGCGGGGGGGTGCGGGGGGGGGGACTTGTCCCCCCCGCAGGGGTCCGGGGGGGCCAATCCCCCCGGCTGGGGGGTCCGGGGGCCAGCGGTCCCCGGCGGGGGCTTGGGGCAGCGCCCCCGAAGCTAAAAACAAATGTCAAATTGCCTTGTAAAAGTATAGTAATTTCTAGTCAATCTGGGCCGTTCATTAGGCGGATGATATGACGGTAGAACTTATGTTTAGTTTAGGGTTTTTTGCCCTAGAAGGCAACCCCTCTCTTTGTATGAGGGTATTTTATTTGAGGCTGTGAAATAGATGTGTATTCTGTGAGCGAGAAATAGAGAGGTGAGACTGTGAGAGAAAACAGAGGATATTACAACGGATTTGCTGTAGGTTGTGTCTCTTCATTTTGCTGGATAATAGAAAGGAAGGACTGGCTGTTCGGGGTGGACGTAGCCCAAACTGGGTGAACCACGTATATCTGTGTCTCTCTTGTTTTGTGCGTATCCGTGAAGAAACAAGAGCAAGAAGCCAAGGAACAAAGCCATCAGGGAATCCATTGGAAAGAGATTGGAAGCCATTAGAAGTCAAGAACAGGAGCAGTCAAAGAAGAGATATCGGAAGAGTTCATCGGAAGCAGTAGATCCATGAAGTAACGGGAACCATCAAAGAAGAGCTATCGGAAGCCAAAGGAAGACCTATTGGAGCAAAGAGGAACACATCGGGGGAGTATTGCAGAGTATGAGAGGAGTTAACAGAGGATCCATATCAGAGTTATCGCATGAAATATCGGGGAGTATTGCAGAGTATCAGAGGAGTTAACATCAAAGGAGCCATATCAGAGATATCACATGAAATATCAAAAGGAGAAAAGAGGAAGATGCAGTGAGGATATGTACTGCAGACCCAAAAAATGTTATGGCAACACACCCTAATTAATATTGCATCGCAAGGTATGAAGGCATGTCACATTGAATCCCCCAACTGCGATCTTAGGTGTGGACTCGATCGCTCCATTATAAACCGCCCTATTGAAATATCACATCCGTTGAATCACAATGTTTTAAAGAGTTGACATCGTCGGATTGCCGATTATGATATGTATGTGGACCCACTGCAACATTATAATATATCCTAAAGAAATATCACATCCGTCGCATATCGCAAGTCTTGAAGAGATGTAACGATGGAAAATTGCCGATTGCGATAAGGTTGTGAACCCGATGGGTTTATTAACAACTGCTTAAGATCATATCGCATCCACTTCGTCGGTAGTAGGGGGATCGACTATGTTATGAGAAGACCTTCGGAAGTTGCAATTGTGATTAAGGTGATGATGTGGCAGATGGGACCACCTGTTATATGGTTTTAACTATGTTGAGATGTGAATATCGATGATGTTAATATCGGAGGACAGAGTATGTTATGGGCACGACTTGTAAAAGACCTCCGGAAGTTGCGATTGCGATTAAAGGAATGACATGGCACGTGGGATCTCCAATATGGATATAACCTCTCTTGTGACGCGATTTCCATAAATAATGAGTCTATTATATGAATATTAAAAAAAAGGGCCTCTCTGAAATAATTTTAATATGCAACACTTTTATAATTCGGCCTCTCTTCCAAATGAACGTGTCCTGTGAGTATTGATGAAATCGAAGAGACAAAGGACGTTGTAGATCGGGAAGTCGAAGATCAAGTGAGTGAAGACAATTGAGTGAGTGCAGGGGAAGTCGAAGATCAAGTGATCGAAGAAGGAAACCAAAAGGTCAAGCGAGCACAGAGGAAGCAGAAGATAAAGAGAGCGAAAGGGAAGCCAAAGGTCAGGTGTATCAGGCATCTATAACAAAGAACAAGGAAAGTTAAAAATGGTTGAGCTGGAAGGAAGAGAGGGAGCGGTAGGTCCAACAGGATAGGAGGAAGCCAAAGGACGAGCAACTCTATTAATCGGGTTAACCTTTGAAAGGCTCAGACAAGTGATGAATTAATCAGGTACATGACACAACCTGAAGAACAATTTTGTGAAGGGATAAAGAAATTTTCATCTCACATCGTTTGAAGGGAGTAGTAGCGAGAACCAGCATTGAAGCGTATGTGAATTTGTTTCTAGGAAGCAAGAGATAGCAAGAATAGTGAGAAGTAGTCACGCCTGAAGCATTTACCATGACAGTGAGAACAAAGGCTTGAAACAGAGAGTTGGTTCTTGTGCAGAGCTTAGTGCAGATAATTGTAGACACACTGAAGTTGTGTGGAGACATTATTGGAGATCATGATGGCTATTTGATATCATCATGAGATAACTTTGCTCTGTGTGTGGACAATGTGAAGAGTTGTGAAGATTCCTTCATATGAAGACAGGTTGCCATTGATGCTGTAACATAGAGACTACAGCGAAGCTGTAAAATAACAGAATTCAGTAAAGAAGATTTTGGGAGCAGATAATTACTATCAAACATGCCTTGACAAGATTGGGTCGGAGCCCTTGGGGTTGGTGCCTCAGAATTGGAAGGATTGGTGTCCTTGGAGTTGGTGCTCCTAAATCCAAGGTTGGTGTCTTGACAAGACAGGGTTGGTGTCATAGAGGTTGGAGCCTCACAAAAAGTCCAAGTTGGTGCTTGAAAACAGATTGGAACCTTATATACATTGTTTTTGATTTATTGTAAAGATTATATTAATAAGAGCATTTATTCCTGTTGTTCATTTTGTGTTCTAGATATAAATGTTTCAATTGGTAAAAATAACAATTGAAAAGAAATACTGATTCACCCCCCCCCCCCCCCCCCCCCCAAGTCTTTCCAACAATTGGCAGAGCCAGTACCTTCACTCAAAGCCTAACAGCTTGAAGGTTGATCTTTAGAACACAAATGGCAAAGACAAGGAAAAAAGTCTCCAATCCTCCTAAAGATGTGTTTCCCTCTACCACTGAAATAGAAGACAATCAATTTGAGAAGGCTCCATGGTTAAATGGAAACTTTAAGATATGGGAAGCAAGAATGAGGAATTTCTTAAAGACTCAAGGCATTGAAATCTGGAAATTAGTGATTGTTGATAGCATGTAGATGGAGAATCCAAGGAGTATCATGCAAAGAAATGAAGGCAATCTTGAATGGGCTACCTGATTCTATAAAGAACAATTGAAGAAAATGTTCATCAGAAAAGGGTATATGGGACAAACTTCATGACCTTCACTGAAAAGGAACATTGACCATGACCATCAGTCAAGAAGATGATGGAAATCAAGAAGGAAATCCAGAACCCATCATAGATGCTGAAAATGAGAATGATGACATCAAGGCTAAAGAAGACCTAGAAGATGAAGAGAATGAAAAATATTTTGTAGAAGATCTCCTCGCTAAAATTATGGCTGCCATGGAAGAGATTATCAATTTGAAAAAGAAAAACAAGGAACTTAAGAAGAAAGCACTAGTTGGTGACCAAGACCAAACAAGGAAGAAAGTTGACCTTGTCAAGCTTCAAGTATAAGAAAGGGATGAAGATCTTACCAAGCTTAAGAAGGAATTTCATCAAAGCAAAAGAAAGCATCATGAAGAAGTCATATCCATGACAAATCAATTGGTCAACATGTACAACAACATCACATGCACACGAAACCATATGTACAACATGTACACAACACCACATGCTCACAACACCACTTGTACAATCATGCACACAACACCATATGTACATAGCACCACATGTACAACATACACAAAAAACCACATGTACATAGCACTGCATATCCAAAATGTACATAACATCATTTGTACACATCAATGCATGTCCAACATGCACACAATGTCACATATCCAAAATTTACATGGAAACATCTATGCCCAACATTGGATATGCAATATTCACACAACACTATCTATACCACCCTGTACATAACATTGCATAAACAACATGTACACACACTATATATACACAACATCATAGATACGACATGTACAACATATACAACATATGAAAAATAGTAGTAACACACATCCAAAACCACACTATCTCTACCAAGAAACCTTGCTTCCAATGTCTCTCCACCATCCATGCTTATCCTAGCATGTTGTGCATCACGTTGTTTTCATTTCACTCATGTATCTCTTAGCATTAGCCCATCCATAACATAAACATAAACATAGTATAATCACATAATATAAATTCATATCCACATGATACTGACCTCAGAGATTTGTCAAGCTACTCTTCCCACTCGATCCTTGTAAACTAGGAACCTCTTCATGTCATTCACCTGTGTAAGAAATCATTCCTCCACAAGAATGATTCCTAAAAACCTTGTTAGACAACAACACACATACATGCAGATATATACATATAAATATTAGTGTTAATAATCATGATCCATGATGACCCCGTTAGACATGACATACATACATGTATACAAATATAGACATCATCATACTCATGGTCACAACATAATTTCTAGATATCATAAGGTCAAGGTTAAGAGAACTCCATTTATGTATGCAACACATGTGAAACATCTAGAACAACAATTCCCAACATAGCCAAGGCATATGACACCTCAAATCCATTCATCTTAACTTTCTAGATTACCTTTCCCATGCCTATCTTGCCATCGTCCATTTACACCAATGGACCCAACCAATCCAATTGAATTTCATACTCTTTCCTTCAATTTCTCTGATACATGCACCAAGCGTCATCTAGGTCTTGCCTTGTTGAGTACCACACAACTCTCCTGGAGGTCCATTAAATTCATCCTTCCCCAACTAATTCCCAAGAATCTCAAAACAATAAAGGCAAGTACGAGAAGCAAACAAGTGGAAAACCAACAATAATACGACACCATAAATGAAGTGGCATGGTCATGGACAAGATGAAAACAAAACCGTAATCAAGCACAACAAGTCACCAAAAGACCAAAAGCACAAGATTGCCAACAAATGCCATGAGTCAATCCCCATGGTCCCCAATGCTTCCAAGGGAAAATTCAACCTAATCCTTCTTCAATATTTCATGGTAGTCTCTTTGCCATGTAATCCCTTGCTTCATATTGCCATCAACACATAACTGTCAGTGCATAAATAAACATAATAATACATTGGTTACCTCATCTTATTTTTCCAAACACGTTTCTTGCAACTGAACACATCCACAACATCTCTCAAGGGATTCCAATTCCCTTGAAAGATCCACTTGTAACTAGAGACTAGCTAATATACTTGTCAAGTACATGCTCATGAATCTAGCTCATATCCACATAATTTCAAACAAGATTAAGGTTAGGGAGACTTCCTGTATGAAAAGCACTCATTCATTTGGAATTAGGGTTTCCAAACATAGACAAAGGAATTCTTGTCCAATTCCTTTCTTTTACCTTTTTACCTTGTTACAATCAAGACTTACTATGTACTGTCACATCACTCAACTGTCAATTATTTATACACATCAAAGCATGTTTCCTGTAACTGTTTACATATGTCAACCACATGTTCCAAATATCAAGACAGTCATATCTTTCAATTTGAAATCAACATTTAAAAAGACTAACAATCATGTCATAATCCATAGTCAACTCATAGTCACTACACATAATGCTACAACTGTCACCTACTACACTCAAGTACATATCAACTGCCTCAACACATATGTTTTAGTACAATCATCTTAAAACAAGATCATTTGAACACATGCTCATATTATGAAATTCATCAAACATTCAATCAACTTGCAAACATATGATGTTAAATTAATCAACTAGACTACATAATCAAACATTTAAACACAAAGTAAACAACATAAGCAATCTGATACCTTAATGTATCTCAGGGGAGGCTATCTTATCTACACAATCAATCTATATTAGCATGATATAACTTCACTACATATCAACTTAAACATAAATAAGGTCATGATATCCATTATAGTCACTAACTAACATGTGCACATCATAAACTCATAAACATTTGTCATTCATGCATAACACTCACGTATATACGATCAATCTAGATTAGTATGACATAATATCACAACATATTAACTCATACCTGAATGTCATAATCCTAACCATTTGCATAGACCAATAAAAATTAACATCATACCTATAACATCAAGATCTTAATGTAATAACACTAATCACCAAGTTACTAGCATATAACAACAAAAAGTGATATATCATGCTCATCAACAACATATAACATAATAATTAAGTTATCTAACATAAAACAACAACATAAATGCATATGACTACACTAATCAACTAACATTTGTCATTAATGTAACCATGACATCAATAGAATGAATTTCACACATAAACATAATGCATATAACAACCCTTAACCTACATACCTGCATGCCAAACATACACTACTTGTATGATTATCTTCTCTTACCCCAAAGTCCATTGTTACAACTTCTCCTTAATGATCTGCATCTCCTACTCTATCTTAGCCAACACATTAGCATCATAACATACCAATATCATCATGATGACCTAAATGCATACATTGACCTCACAATGTATGGTTGACCTACCATACATGCATAACCATAACCATGAAAATGCATGCATAATATCATATAGACACCGACATGCATAACAAATGCATATACAACCATACGCTTATGACGACACATCCCACAACAACACCATCAACCTTCACACGACGACATCACTACAACCATAATCAACACCATGCAATGAAACAAGCACATAGACTACAACCATAAGGAACACATGTGAAACTGACATGAATGGATGACCAAAACACCACCCATCTAGTCCGAGGGGTGAACCATGATTTGATACCACTCTGTAACACCCTCCTCCCACATCTGCCCAAGAAGTTGACCAACCAGGATAAACATGTGATGAGAGGCTACTATGATATGATTCAACCTCCTAGGTGACCTTAAGGAAGTGGAATCAATGGAAACAAATCAAACATACCTCCCACATAAATTATAGGACTCCCAAGAGCCGTCCCAACCACACAGGTATCATGCCATTGGGTCCCACTAAGTTTTAAGTTATGAAACCTCTATATTCTCTCATGCTATGGGCATGCCAGCATCCAAAGAGCTTTGGATGCTCCCACAAGCCTGCACGCCTGCATATTTGAATTATTTCCAACAGACCATGACAAAGTCCATGGGAATTAAGGCACTTTTCAAGCCCAAAATTCCATCCACTGCCCAAAACATTCTGTAACTTTCAGAATCCATTAAAAATGTGATAACAAGACTAATCAACTAAAACTGAACTCTAGGACTAGGCCTAACCATCCCCAACTGGGATTGGCATTATGTCAAACACTTGGAATCAATGCAATCTACATGCGTAAACAACAAATTTAAGCATAGGGGTCTCATACTTATCCGAGAATCTCTAAGAAGAATTGTTCCCTTATATCATTTGCTTCATTATCATCTATTAGGTCATATATACTTTGTTTATTCGTTTACAAATAGAAAAATGAGGAGAGCCATACTTCATCACTATTAGAATACATGCTCATAACCAATAACATAATAACAAAAATACCAAGAATACATCAGCCATAGAATACACATATAAACCAATATATTTACACATGAAAAACTAAGGAAATGAATTTCTCATTAATGAATGTAGAAACCAACTGGGGATGGGACTATCATGTTCCACTCGACCATATATTGGCTGAGCCAAATCAATCTTCAGCCAATCACCCTTGTGCCATATTCCAAACATGAATGTGGGACTCGTAACGAACCAAAAAAAACCAAACAAACATGGATTATACCAGAGTTCTCCACCTATACCGTGAAGAATTTTAGTGCCTCTTAGTCTCTCACGATTTACCTTTATCCATAGTTTGATGCAGGGATCACTAGGCCCTACGCTGAGACCCACTCTCTAGGTTTTACCATACATCCCATCCCAAGACTACTAGGCCCAATCGAGAGCGATCCACCTCTAGGCTTTATCGTATATCCCACCATTCATTGGTAAGGATTCCTAGGTGCACCGAGGCACACAATCCTTGCTTTACCTCAACCCACAGTCTGGCTCAAGGGTTACTATGCCAGTGGCTTTATCGTGATCCACAGTCCCATTCACAGACCACTAGGCCATGTGTTTGTAATTTTGGAGATCCACCTCACTCAACTTCAAATTATTTGGTAATCCAGCTTAACTGAAGTATGAGAACCCATCTCATCAAGGCTATTCGGAAATGACAAGGCTAGGCTGAAAACAAAGTCACACCTGGAAAATCCATGCCATGATAGAAAAGAACCACATGCAATACCATGCATGCAAAATCTAGCAAGGAAATCACACATGCAAATCAATACGTGTAAAGAATCTTGTTGTAGTTGCTTGATCATTCTCTTCCTTGCTTGTTCCTTCCTTCTTCTTGCCTTATTTTTCCTTTCTTGCTCCAATGCCAAGTGTTCCAAGAAAAATCTAAGTGTCCAAGAGTGAGAGAGAGAGATAGTAATTAGAGAGCTCCAAAAAATGAACTGACAAAAGGTACCAACTAAACCTCAAAAGCCCTTTTATCAATTAGGCCTCTATTTTGTTCATTTTCCATTATTTTCCTTCAATTTACTCCTCACCATCTGAACCTCAGAAGCCTTTTTATCAATTAGGCCTCTATTTTCTTCATTTTCCATTATTTTCCTTCAATTTCATCCTTACATAAAACCTATGACCTTTCACCTACCCTTTTTCCTAATTTCATTTATTTTCATAAATAAATGTACAAAAAATGTAGTTTTTCCTTTCCAAAGCCTTTGCCATTGCTTGCCAATTTCCTTAGCCATAATAGGCCAAATGAACACCCACTAGGATTTTTTTCCTACCATTCAGTGGTCTTATATATTTTTACATGAATATTTAACCAGGTTTGTTGCACTTGAATGGAAATATGTGTCCCATGGTTGTGGTCTTATATATTTTTACATGATCTTTTAACCAGGGCACATGAATTTTTAACCAGGGGTGTTACCCTTGAATGGAAATATGTGTCCCATGACCATGGTCTTTATATTTTTACATGAATTTTTAACCACGATTGTTACACCAAAGATCAGTTAACTTACAAATGTTTTCAAGCTCATAATAACCTTTCAAGCCTCCAATAGTCCTTCTCTCAAAGATATCATTCCAGTTGAGTTGGTGATGAATATCAATACCTAAACATCTGTATGAATAAACACATAAACATGTACACATAAATGTAATGAATGTAATGTTTAACATTTAACATTTTTAATGGGCCCTATTTAAAAATCAATATAATTATTATTATATATAAACACAATATAAATTTAAAATATAAAGATGTTTACGAACACTTAAAAAAGAAGTATGATAAATAAATACAAATATAAATAACACAAAAGTATGGTAAATAAATAAAACTTCTTTTTATCTTTACTCCATAAACCTTTTTATATTTAAAAAAACTAAAAAAAAAAGGTTTTATTTAGGTGAAACCTATGAGCCAAATACAATGGGCCAAATACCATGGCAAATAAAAGACATGATAAATAAATAAAAATATAAATAAACAAAAGGTATGGTAAATAAATAAAACCTGTTTTTATATTTACTCCATAAACCTCTTTATACTTACTAACACTCAAAAAACATGTTTTATTTAGGTGAAGCCTATGGGCAAATACTATGGGCCAAATTATCATTAATACCATGCAAACAAATATTATTAACCCTAATATTAATATTATTATTATTACTAAATATAATATTCATGTTAATATATTATAATATTAATATTATTAAATTTAATAACTTTGGATTAATACAATATTAAATTTGTTATATTATAATATATATTAATATATCATGAAATATATTAACTCTAGATATATATGGGAGGGAAGAACAAATACATAGAGTGATAGAGGTGGAGAAAGAGGTGGGGTGACAAGGGAGATATGGAGATAAACTAAAGGAGAAGGGAGAGGAGGAATGAGGAGAGAGAGAGGGATAGGAGTGAGAGAGGTATAGGAGGGTAAGATAGGGAGAGAGAGACACATAGATGGAGGGGGGAGTGAGAAGGATAGAGGGCAGGGGATAGTGAGTGGATTGGAGGGAAGAGAGAGAGAGAGAGAGGGAGAGGGGGAGACAGGGGAAGAGAGAGGAAGGCAGGAGATAAGGGGGGAGGTGGGGGTGAGGAAATATGAGAGAGAGGACTTGTGAGAGAGGAGGAGAGAGGGAGGGATAGAGAGATGGAGTTGGAGGGAGAGAGGGGGAGGGAAGAAGAAAGACATATAGAGTGATAAGTGGAGAGAGAAAGGGACTAACAAGGAGAGATGGAGAGAGAGAGTGTATATTTTGGGGTGAGATAAAGAGACAAAGAAGGATAGATAGAAATAAGGGGGGAGAGAAGAGAGAGAATGAGAGAGGGAGGGATATAGTAACATAGTTGCGGGGAGAGAGAGAGAGAGAGAGAGAGAGAGAGATATGGGGGAAGAGTGAGGGAGAGAGGAAGAATGAGAGACATGACTTGAGAGAGAGGAGGAGAGTGATGGGGGAAGAGAGAGGATTGAAGGGAAGAGAGAGAGAGAGAGAGAGAGAGAGAGAGAGAGAGGTAGGAGAGAAATGAAGTATGAGAGAGAGGAGGAGAGAGGGAGGGATAGGGGGATGGATTTGGAGGGGGATAAAGGGAGGGAAGAATAAATACATAGAGAGTGAGAAGTGGAGAGAGAGGAAGTGACAAGGGAGAGATGGAGAGAGAGTGTGTATGTTTTGGGGTGAGATAAAGAGACAAAGAAGGAGAGATGGAGAGAATGGGGGAGAGAAGGAGAGAGGAGATAGGGATAGATATAATAACATATTTGGAGAGAGAGAGAGAGAGAGGATATTATAGTGTGGAGAGAGGGAGGGAAAGAGAGATGGAGCTGGAGGGGGAGATAAGGAGGTAAGAATAAATAAATAGAGAGATAAAGGTGTTGGTAAACAGAGGGAGCGATAAGGAATATGGAGAGAGAGGGAGTGAGGACAATAGGAGGGATGAGAGATAGAAGCGGGGGAGAGGAAGAGGAGGGGAGAGAGAGAGAGGGAGAGGAGGAGGGAGGTATAGATAGATAGATTGGAGGAAGAAAGTGTATGTTTTAGGGGTGATATAGTGAGACAAAGGGAGATAGAGATATAGATGGAAAGTGAAGAGAGGGAAGAAGAGAGAGACAGAGAGAGGGAGGGAGAGACAAAGAGATTGATAGATATGGAGTGAGAAAGCATGTTTGTTTGGGGGGTTGAGATAGAGAGACAAAGAAGGAAATATGGAGGGAGGTATAGATATAGATGGGAGGGTGAGAGAGGGAAGAATATTTCTTGCACTAGATGCATTGATTTCAGTGTAGATGGTGATTTCTAATCCTATTTGATTGCTTTCACTTGATCCATTGATTCTAGTGTAGATGTTGATTTCTAATGATATTTTATTGCTTGCATTAGTATATGCATTGATTTCGATGTAGATGTTTTCTAATCCTATTTTATTGCTTGCACTAAATGCATTGATTTCAATGTAGATGGTGATTTCTAATCCTATATGATTTCTTGCACTAGATGCATTGATTTCATTATAGAAGTTGATTTCTAATAATATTTGATTGCTTGCTCTAGATGCATTTATTTCAATGTAGATGATTTCTAATCCTATGTTATTGCTTGCACTAAATGCATTGATTTTAGTGCAGATGGTGATTTCTAATCCTATATGATTGCTTGCACTAGATGCATTGATTTCATTGTAGAAGTTGATTTCTAATAATATTTGATTCCTTTCTCTAGATGCATTGATTTCAATGTAGATGATTTTTAATCCTATTTTATTGCTTGCACTAAATGCATTGATTTCAGTGTAGATGGTGATTTATAATCCTATATGATTTCTTGCACTAGATGCATTGATTTTATGTAGACATTGGTTTATAATCCTATTTTCTTGCTTGTAATAGATGCATTGATTTCAATGTAGATGTGATTTTATAATCATATTTACTTACTTGCAATATATTCATTGGTTTGAATGTAAATGTTGATTTCTTATCCTATTTGATTGTTTGCATTAGATGCATTGATTTCAATGTAAATGTTGTTTTCTAATGTTATTTGATTGCTTGCATTAGATACATTGATTTCAGTGTAGATGTTGATTTTTGATTTGATGTAATTGGATGTATGATGGTACATTTATTTTAAACTGATTGTTTTAACATTGTGCATTGATTTCAATGTAAGCACAAAAAATTATTGACAATGTACATTGATTTTTTTGTTATAGTAATTAAACCTATTAATATTGGAGAGAAAAAGAGACAAGGTATGATGTTTACTACAATAGCTCAAGCCAACTATTTAAATGGTTTACGATTTAACCTGTCTTTCTCATATAATCTATATGAAAAGATGACAAAAGTAACAAGGGTGACAATTAGAATAGTATAAGAAAATAGTTTGATATTAATCACAATGAGGACTATTTGTAATTGACTATATTCTTATTGTTCAAAATTTCTATCATTCAACACTATTACATTGTCACTTTACATTCAAAATTTTTATTTCTTCATTAAATTTCATCATTAAACTTATTAACAATATTTATCATCTCAACAAATTGAAGTAACTAAGAAAATTTAAAATTAAAATGATCAGACTAATCTGAGACATATTTAAAATGATTATATTAATATTAGATGAATTTAGATATAATTGATAAAATTAATCATATCTTCATTAGATTTTCTTTGGCCACACACAACTGAAACCAACCTAGATCCATCTTAACTCCGGGACTATCAGGCATCGAGAGGGATCAAATCTCTCGAGGTGCAAACCTTTCCTCAAGTTTTGCACTCAAAAAAGAGGTTTTATCCTTGAGAGATTTGATCCCTCTTGGCGCTTGATAGATTCAAAGTTAAGATGGATCTGGGCTGGTCATAGATTAAATTATCATGGTTGATGTTTTTAGATTTAATTATCATGACTTTATTCTTGTTGATCTGGAGTTAAGATGGATCTAGGCTGGTCATAGATTAAATTATCATGGTTGATATTTTTGGATTTAATTATCATGACTTTATTCTTGTTGATATTAACAGTCATACTCATCTTGGAGCAGTAATTATGGAGGATTTTGACTCGATTGTAGAGATCATCATTGATTTTGGTTAGAAGAACAATATCATTAGCATAAAGGGGATGAGTAATGACCATACTATCGAGGTAGGGGCCATCGCATCTTGCAACTTCCAAACACTCTTCTAGCTTATCGATGTAAATTCTAAAAAAAGGTAGGGGAAAGGGGATACCCTTGCTTAATGCCGATATTGAATTTAATTTCTTTATGCCAACCCTTAATGGTCTTAAGCTTGGTGATAAAATTCTCATATAATCGAATTACAACAACCCTTAGATTGAGAGGAACCATCATTTCTTTGAGTATTTTCCATAGCTTATCCTAAGGGATTGTGTTAAAATATTTTCCGAAGTCAAGAAAACAAAAAAAGAGATCAGTTTTACTATTGTGACATTTCTTGGCAATGATCCTAAGAGTGACAAGATGGTAAATAGTTGAGTGATGTCTCCTAAATCCAACTTTCCCTTTAGCTCTTTTACCATGGATTTCAAGCTAGAGGCTAATCTTCTTTCCCAAAATGAGCCCATCCATTTTCATAAGAATGTGACTAATCATAATGGTCCTATAGTTAGAGGGAACATTTTATAACTACTTTTAAATATATGCACAATAAGACTTTGATTTGCATCCAAGGCTTAGGAAAGCCATGATTTACTACCAAATTGAGAAGTTTGTGAATATAAGAGATGAGAATAGACCTTCCCATTCTGAAAATTCATCTTGGTAGCCTTCAATATCCCTAGCTTTCCCATTAGTGAGCTTCTTAATTCTGAACTACATGTCCTCTAAAGAGAATATATCCTCCTCTATAGGAGTGTTTAAGATGTTTCCCATGGTGTTCGGGGAGTCATAAAGATTCTTAAGATACATATTCTAGTTCTTTAAGGGGATTGAATTATTTTCTTTCGTTTTATGAACAAGAATATTCCTCCAAAACCTTCTAGGCTCATCTTTAGAAAGGTGAAGAAGATGCTCTTGCCTCTTATTACTATAGGACCTTTTCTTCTTTTTGATAAGAGCTTTGCATACACTTATTTTTTCAAGCTTTATAGTTTCATTAGGAGCATCTCAAATCACTTCCTTGTTAGTATTGCAATCATTATCATACCAAGGGTTAGAAGTTCTATTATTCTTTTTATATGACACATCGGTAGAGAATTTATCAAAGGTATTGGAAAGGGTTGTAGTAAAATTGTAATATATGTGATTAATGTTATCATTGTATGTTAAGAAGCCTAAATCCATCTTTAAATCATGTAAGAAGATATCCTTTTTTCTTCTTTCAAAACGAATAAGCCTCTAACTCTCATAATTATTTTGCATGTGGTTGGCATGCATGTCAATATTTAGGGCTAAGGATACAGGTCTTGGTCAGAATTAGGCTTGTGGTCATTTAGGAGATCAAAAATTACAATGTGATTGAGAACATGGGTGTTAGATATGACATAATCCACAACACTACTACCCAACCTAAGAATACAAGTCATCAAACAAAGGTTGGCCACTTATTAATTCCATTGCATATTATCGTCTTGGAAACAACAAAGTGTGATGAGCTCAGTATCAAATAGGTTCTCAATTGTTTCTTCAGAATTTCTTTTGAATCTATTAGCTAATTCATAGTCCTCATCTATCCATAGGGAGTTAGGGTTAGTGTTGTTGCTTAGGAGAGTATCTTGGTTAGTAGTGGTTCTAGCATTGAAATCTCCAAGCAAAAGGATGTCACCTTCATTCCTTAGACTATGGATATCCTATTCTAAGGTATTGAAGGGGAAATTCTTATCTAGATTTTTCTTCTTATAAGAGGTAGATTTAATAGGGTCGAAATAACAAATTGCGAGAAAAGTCCTATTGGTGTTAGAATAAAAGGTTCAATCCACATGTATTGTTTGAGGGGGTCGATCTTATGAAACAAAATGTGAGAAGAAATATTATTATTTATATAACAAGCTATACCACCAAAACCTCTACAAGAGGATTTCTTATTCCAGGTTGACTAGAGTATGGATCCATCTTTGTGGGGGACCCTAGATTCATCATGCTCCCATGTTTCAACTAAGAGAATAAAATCAATATCACTCAGGATTCAACTCAACATAGGACTTTTACACCATGGAAAACTACCATAGTTCCAGAAGAGGATTCAAAGTGTTCCTAATTCTTATTTATCACTTTTATTTTGAACTCTATCTGTAGTAATAACTTTCCTATTTATAATGATTTCCCATTCCCCTTCCTTTCTTTCCTCCTTCACCTTTTGGAACTCTTTCCTTAGTTCAACTTCGTTTTATGGAATAAGATCTTCATTTATAAAGATTCCTAACCCTATTAGGCTTGGAGATTTACTAAGTATATCTAATTTATGGTCAATACAACTTACCTTAACACATATTAGCCTATGTTTATGTTCAAGTATCTTTTCCACCCTTTTGCTTCTGTTAGATAAGTTATTTGAATTTGTGACTTATTTTTAGTTGCTCTTTTACTATTTTTAATGTGTCCTCGTCATTTTTATTTTTTATGCGAGCAATTATAAGGTTCAAGGCTCTTTTCTGGTGCTCATGATCTAGTTCAATTGGTTTGTTCATTCTCTTTTATGGGTTTGATATCTAATTTATTCTCTGTGCTACTTAGGGATGAATTATTATTTAGTTGTCTTTTTTTTCTAATTCTTTAATTTTGTCTTTTATGGTGCATTTGTCTTCAATCATTTATTGTTTTTTATGTTCAATTTATTGCACGATATCTTTCATTCCTTGGATTTCAATTTCCAGAATTATCATTTTATTTTCTAATGATATGTAGCAATTGTCAAGCGTCCTAAAAATTCAAGTTTATATTCTGTAAGTATTGTAGATAATTTTTGTTTAAGTTGTCTTTGTCTTTCTTTCTTTGCTTTTCTAAAAATTCAATGTAGTCCAAAAGATTCTCTAGAGTAGTTTTTCTTTCCTTCAGTTTGCTACATGGAAGTTTAAAGATACAAAGAAAAATACTCATAATTTTAACCAATATAACTTAACAAAAAATGGAAAAATAAGCCTAAAGAAATGTATGCACCTAAGATATTTGAAACCACAGCGATATAAATCCCACTTTGGATATTTGAACCATAGAAGTTTAAAGATACAAAGAAAAATACTCATAATTTTAACCAATATAACTTTAAAAAAAAAAGAAAAAAGAAAAAAACAAACAAACAAACAAACAAACATAAGCCTAAAGTATATTTGAACCCATAGCAATATAAATCCCACCTAGGATATTTGAACGCAACAATATAAATCCCATGATCACAAAAGTATATTCAATGAAGACCTTTAGCCGCATATCTGAGTGAGAACCTCGAATCTACATAATCAAGCGAGAACCTCACACGGAAATCACACACTAGAGTATAGGCTTGTATTTCTTCATCCCCGCCTCAGACATATATTATGATTGGAAGTCGTATAAAAATGGTTGACAGAGATAATCAAAAGCACTCCATCGCATAGATAAAAGGGCCTCAGACAACAACAAAGAATAATAAAAATAGAAGCTTTGCAGGCAGAGGTATGATAATTAGTTAATATTTGTAAGTCAGAGCTATTGGTTTATGATATTGTAACAAAATTTATTTATATATTAAAATAGAGTAAAGTGAGGATAAATTTATATAATGGAAAAAAGATTTATATGTTTAATTTTAATGATAGATTTGTTTAATTTATATGTTATTTGTTGTAACATCCCTAAAATAATTGAGTGTAAAATTAAACAGTTGAGAAATAGTTACGAATCAGTTATTTACTGATTCTTGATATGCGGGAAACTGAATGAGGGGAGTGCATGAAAAGAATCCTTAACGTGTGATACGGGGGTATTCGTTGCTCACCTGCGCGGAGATGTGATGACTAGTAGCGAAAAAAGTGTAGACACCCAGTTTTACAGCATCGGTGAATTTAAGTTCCATGAAGATTCATGTATATTAATCCAAATTCGTTAGTTGGTTCTTGATTATCATTTGTCTTAGAACGAGATTAAAAAATAGAGAGAGCTTGCGACAGAAGAAGGTCCCCTAAATTCTGAAGACAATACAAGGGAGAAGAGGCTTTCTATAGTTAGTTCTCTGTTATACTATCGAGATTTTGAAGATGATGGAAGCTGTGGGGACTTCCACGGTTTAGTAAGGGTGGAAGGGTTGGATTGTTCCAAGACCAATAGGTCGTTGGCATCGCCTTCAGCCTCTAGAGGAGTTGTAGAATGATTTCATCGAACAGGGATGGATAAGACTCTGCCAGCGGTTCACTTCTTGATTTATAACATTTTCAACATGTTGAACCAACTATCAGTATATTTACATGGCTCCTCTAAGTGGTGGCACTGGAAACATCCTAGCTTACGAGAGTCTCAGTCCAACAGAACTTGAGTTGGAATTTTAATTAGACAATCACGTCATCTTTATATTTTTCGACATGGATGTCACAGAGATACCAGTATTAACTTCGACAGGTGATGGAAGCATGCAGTGGAAGCATGGAGTGAGCCACTGAAGAGATAAGTATCTATGACAAATCTTGGAAAATATAGGAGTTTGTGTTAGTATTTGAAATGAATATATGTTTATTTTGCACATAGAAATAGCTATTTTGGGTAAGGAGAACACATATTCAAACAATAGTTATTGCATTTATGGAAAAGAGAATGCATATAAAAGAAATAGCAGTTAAGTTGGATTTTATTGAAAAGGGATATATGCTTTATTGCATTGGGATACTAGCTAATTTCGAAGTTCTTGTGAAATAGTTATGCATCACATGCATGATAGAAATAGTTAATGATGTGTTTCTAGGCACATGGATAATCATTCTAACTCTTTGCTATTATGATAAGCTATAGTATGCACAAAGAATAGTCATTGTGATATAGAGTTATGTTCTTTGTATGTTAGAGAAACTATGTTGAGTTCTCGAAAATAACTATGTGAAAAGAACACCTGTGCATAAGCATAGAAACAACAGTTTATTAAATGTATGAAGATATAACGATTGTGTTATAAATTTTAGTAGAACTAATGGGTTAGATCTCTTAAAGAGAATTATGCATTAGTGTGAATAAACATTGTGGAGGTAAAACAAATATTTACTTGAATATATGTACTACTTAATTAGTATGTCATGCTTGCTCATGCATATGAGTAGATGTTAAAGACCACTTTTGGGAGGTTGATTATTGATTAATTAATATTGTATCTAATATTGTTGCCAAAGCTTGTTGACGACAACAATGATAGGAAATGATGGCAGGTTGGTGCCAAATAAAAGTGATGTTGAACATTATGGCAGGTAAAGAATTAATGGTCCATACAGATGAGTACGAGTTGCAGGATCGTACATTGATAGAACAATCATGCCACAAGGATGTAGCAAGTGGCGATATGTAGGTAAAGGGTTTCATGGAAAATGTAATAGCCTTAGCTAGTTTTATGTCACTTTAATGATATTTCATTGTAATAATTTATAGCAATGGATAAGGGATGGAATCCCTTATAAGCCATTGAGTGAGGGGTGAAAACCCTCACGAGCATTTAATAATAAGATTAAACGTTTGCTAGTTTTCACCCTACGGGGTTTCCAGGGTATATCGGTGTTCAATGTTGTGATTGCTTATTGTGTCAGTTGATGATGTTGAATCCTTGATGATGATGATTCTTTATTTGATGTGATAATCATAATGTCCAAGTAAGTGATTAATTAATATGGTTAAGGAAATCATGAAATGGATGCAAGGTTCATGAGACAGTTTATGTTATTACACTACAATAGTGGTTGTTAATGGTTATGTATCTTACTGTCCTTTATTGTAATTATTTTATGTACTAATGAACATTATATCTAATGGTTAATGAGGTATGTGGATTTGTGATTTGGATAATTACTTGTGGGTAATTTGTATAAAAAATTCTAACTCCCTGCTTTTACATGTGAGGTTACCGGGGTACATTACAAGTGGTAACAGAGCTAAAGGTTGCAATACTGGCGCCTTTGGGAATTTGTGAGCGGAAAAGAAATTGAGGTATGCCACCAGTGGGCATTAACTCAGGTATGAGTTTAACAATCTACATATTGAATTATGTTGTACACTACTTTTGACATGATATGTGTGATTCATGTTATAACTGCTTAGTGTAGTAAGTAATAAAGTTTGCTGTATAACTATGTTCATGACATTGGATTCTTGATGAGGAAAAAGACAATAAAATTTTTGTCAAACTTAAGAACAATATTGAACACTCATTGAGGAAAGTGACAATCAACTACCAACTTTTGCTTTGCAAATATGGTAATAATAATGATACATTTAATGAACATGATTGAAGTTCCAATGAACTATTTTTAATGAGTCAATGCATGAATATGGGGAACACCCTTGAATAGGACGACAAAGTGTTTTAAAAGGACATTAGAAGAACCCCTTTAGATATTGAAAATATACAATGAGTCGAGTAATGAGACTTGACTGTAATAACTAATTTTTGATTAAGTCTTGTCATGGATGCATGAAGATGGTTGGTGGTTGTGATTGGTTAGTGTTGTATGACTAGCTAATAGAACTTACATGCATTAATTGAATTGGATTTAAGATTATTACAATTCGTAAACAAGTGATTATGGTAGTTACTTCATGTATTGGTCTGTTGATGGCAATACATTATGGAAAATTGGAAATGTTTAGATTGTTACCTCAACTATCATTGGAATTTACACAGTAATAAATATTTGCATATATTTTTATGCATGATAGTATTGTGCCTCAAACTAAAATTATTTGGAAGGTGAATACTTGTTAAATGATGCATATGTATAACTAACGTTGCTGATGGGATTAAGTAGTGGTAGCTTAATGGCAACAAAGAAAACTCGTTACACAAATTGTTGCAATGTGAATTGCAATCATAAATGAGAAATTATAATGTTATATGATATGCATGATTAAGTTATTTGAAAAATCAGAATGCACACAACATGTATGATAGTTATGATTCCTATCAATCTAGATGCTGTGGACCCATGTTGAGGGTTAAGTGAAAATGCATGGTGTACATGCATGTATATTTTATTAATGATAATGTTCATTTGGTTCATTATGTAAATTACTTTGGGAAAAGTGATAAAAGAGAAATTTAACATGCCAGACAGTTGCTAATAGTTGTGAGAGGCTATAAGGCCTTGGGTTGATGGCGGTTACCTGCCCAAAGGGGTTGATGGCGGTTGCTTGCCCAAAGGGGTTGATGGTACTTGCTTGCCTGGATTTTCTCTCCCTAGAGATCAATGATCTTAGTAAGGGAAAAAAGTTTGCCAAGATGGGAAGAGGGTAAAAGTCTTGAGGCAACTTTATTGATTTGGAGCTGTTGGAGGAGGCCCAAAATTCCTCATAGATGGGACGCTATTAGAGGAATAGGCAGGACACTGCCAAGAGGAATCCTATATTGGACCCTATGTGGTCATTGGAATTCTTGAGCTGGTTGGCCAGTGGAATTCCATGTTAGACCTGGTAAGGTCTCTATCAAAGAAACTGTCTGGATATAAAAATGACTCAATCTGGTTATGGAAACCAGTTCCCATGGGTTGGGAATTCTTTAGCCTATGGTGGTTCTCATAGCTAAAGAAATTAACTAATCAGCTATATGTTGTGTTAAAAATGAATTTCCTATATAGTTATGAACGTCTTAGTAGGGGCTAAGACAATTTTCACTTGATGCAGTGATTGACTGTTTTGATGATTAGAGAGCTAGGTGCTCTTTTGGTACTTTTAGAAGTACCCTGTGGATGTCTTTAGTGAGAATAAATTTAGTGTGCTTGTGGAGCAGTGATTTATCATTTTGATGATTAGTGTTAGTGCTCTTTAAGTACTTGTAAAAGTACTGTGATTTAAAAATCATCTAACATTGCACAATTGATTGATAGTTAAAAGTATTTCATTTGATTCAAAATATTGTGACTAATGCGATTGAATTTATTAGTCATACATTACAGGTTACTTACCATGGAGGGTTGATGGGTTGTTCAATCATTATTAAAATGCTTATGTGAAAGTGCTCATGATTTTCAAGAGTAATTGGTAAGTAATGGTAAGTTGATATAAAGATTTGTCTTTGTATATTATGAATTTGAATAAGAGCCAAGTAATGGAAATTATAACTTGCACATTCTTGCAGTTCTAAATGCTTATGACTATTGATTTTTCTTATGTGATAACATTACTATTTTGTTTATTGTCATTTTTTGAGTGAAATCTTTGATTTTAAAGAGGAAGGATCACTTTTTGTGCAGTTTAGATGGTTATACCATGAGTAAAATCTAAAGTTCCAACGAGAGGTGAACACTGAGGACGGTGTTCTTGTTAAGGGGGGAGTATGTAACATCCCTAAAATAACTGAGTGTAAAATTAAACAGTTGAGAAATAGTTACGAATCAGTTATTAACTGATTCTTGATACGCCGGAAACTGAATGAGGGGAGTGCATGAAAGGAATCCTTAACGTGTGATATGGGGGTATTTGTTGCTGACCTGTGCGGAGTTGTGATGACTAGTAGCAGAAAAAGTGTAGACACCTAGTTTTACAGCATCAATGAATTTAAGTTCCGTGAAGATTCATGTATATTAATCCAAATTCGTTAGTTGGTTCTTGATTATCATTTGTATTAGAACGAGATTAAAAAACAGAGAGAGCCTGCGATAGAAGAAGGTCCCCTAAATTCTGAAGACAATACAAGAGAGAAGAGGCTTTCTATAGTTAGTTCTCTGTTATACTATCCAGATTTTGAAGATGATGGAAGCTGTGGGGACTTCCATGGTTTAGTAAGGGTGGAAGGGTTGGATTTTTCCAAGACCAATAGGTCATTGGCATCGCCTTCAGCCTCCAGAGGAGTTAGCAGAACGATTTCATCGAACAGGGATGGATAAGACTCTGCCAACGGTTCACTTCTTGATTTATAACATTTTCAACATGTTGAACCGACTATCAGTATATTTACATGGCTCCTCTAAGTGGTGGTGCTGGAAATCTCCTAGCTTACGAGAGTCTCATTCCAACAGAATCTGAGTTGGAATTTTAATTAGACAATCATGTCATCTTTATATTTTTCAACATGGATGTCATAGAGATACCAGTATTAACTTCGACAGGTGATGGAAGCATGCAGTGGAAGCATGGAGTGAGCCACTGAAGAGATAAGTATCTATGACAAATCTTGGAAAATATAGGAGTTTGTGTTAGTATTTGAAATGAATATATGTTTATTTTGCACATAGAAATAGCTATTTTGGGTAAGGAGAACACATATTCAAACAATAATTATTGCATTTATGGAAAAGAGAATGCATATAAAAGAAATAGCAGTTAAGTTGGATTTTATTGAAAAGGGATATATGCTTTATTGCATTGGGATACTAGCTAATTTCAAAGTTCTTGTGAAATAGTTATGCATTGCATGCATGATAGAAATAGCTAATGATGTGCTTCTAGGCACATAGATAATCATTCTAACTTTCTTGAAGAAAACGTATGTTTTATATACACATAAATATAGTTTTTTTTTAGAAAAAGAGTGCATTCTTCATGTATGAAAATAATGACTTTATGAGAGATCTCTTGAAACAAAGATAGAGATTCTTTCCTTAAAAGACACATATGAATAGTGTTCATACAAGAACAAGAATCCATACTTGTTTCATGAAAAGATTATGTGCATTGAAGTAAAAGTAATTGTGTTAGGAAAAACACATGTTGCATGCACATAAGGGTAGCTATTGTGACATTGGGAATATGATTTGGTGTGTACGTAGAGAAAGTATTATGTTGACTTTCTTGTAAATAATGATAATCGATGTTAACATTCTTGGAAATATCAATCTCTTGAAAAGATTGTCTTGCTAGATGAGTTGGATCAATTTCTTGATTTTGGTGCATGAAGGGTTAAGTTAACATTGTTATTGTTTCTTTATTTTTAAGCATAAAGATGGGTATCTATAATAATTTCTTGAAAGGGAAGCATGAGAAACTTACATATAGGAAGATAGAGAAATGAAGTTATAATGATTTCCTTTAAGAAAGAAGTATGTGATTTGTTACATGAAATGATGGTAGTATTCTAGTGAAGGGAATATGTGTTGCATACATTAAAGAAGGGCTATTATGATAAGCTATGGTATGCACAAAAAATAGTCATTGTGATATAGAGTTATGTTCTTTGTATGTTAGAGAAACTATGTTGAGTTCTCGAAAAATAACTATGTGAAAAGAACACATGTGCATAAGCATAGAAACAACAGTTTATTACATGTATGAAGATATAACGATTGTGTTATACATTTTAGTAGAACTAATGGGTTAGATCTCTTAAAGAGAATTATGCATTAGTGTGAATAAACATTGTGGAGGTAAAACAAATACTTACTTGAATATATGTACGAGTTAATTAGTATGTCATGCTTGCTCATGCATATGAGTAGATGTTAAAGATCACTTTTGGGAGGTTTATTATTGATTAATTAATATTGTATCTAATCTTGTTGCCAAAGCTTGTTGACGACAACAATGACAGGAAATGATGGCGGGTTGGTGCCAAAGAAAAGTGATGTTTAACATTGTGGCAGGTAAAGAATTAATGGTCTATACAGATGAATACGAGTTGCGGGATCGTACATTGATAGAACAATCATGCCACAAGGATGTAGCAAGTGGCAATATGTAGGTAAAGGGTTTCATGGAAAGTGTAATAGCCTTAGCTAGTTTTATGTCACTTTAATGATATTTCATTGTAATAATTTATAGCAATGGATAAGGGATGGAAACCCTTATAAGCCATTGAGTGAGGGGTGAAAACCCTCACGAGCGTTTAATAATAAGATTAAACGTTTGCTGGTTTTCACCCTATGGGGTTTCCAGGGTATATCGGTGTTCAATGTTGTGATTGCTTATTGTGTCAGTTGATGATGTTGAATCCTTGATGATGATGATTCTTTATTTGATGTGATAATCATAATGTCCAAGTAAGTGATTAATTAATATGGTTAAGGAAATCATGAAATGGATGCAAGGTTCATGAGACAGTTTATGTTATTACACTACAACAGTGGTTGTTAATGGTTATGTATCTTACTGTCCTCTATTGTAATTATTTTATGTACTAATGAACATTATATCTAATGGTTAATGAGGAATGTGGAGTTGTGATTTGGATAATTACTTGTGGGTAATTTGTATAAAAAATTCTAACTCCCTGCTTTTACATGTGAGGTTATGGGAATACGTTACATTTTTTTCTAATCTTTACCATATGTATAATAAAATAAGTGTTTTGATTTATAAGAGATTTATTAACCATTTAATTTATTGAGCTATTTTTTTTAATCTAAATAAAAATAATAATCATATCAAAATTATAATAATATTAAATAATAATTATTTAATTGTTATAAATGGCCATACTTTAACAATTTTTTTGGAAAAATTGTATATAAAGAAATTGCAATGTCTAAATTTTAGATAACACTTTTCCTATTAAAAATAAAAAGATTCTAACTTAAAAAAATCATTTAAAATATTTTCTCAGATGGTTAAAAACTTTGAAAAAATCACAACTTTTCCAGTTTTAGAAGAAAAAAAAAAAACCTAAGACATTTATTACCCAAACTATGCTGATATAAATTCAGTTGGGTTCACAATATTTGAAGTTGAATGTTATGAAATACAGTGATGTGCTTTGTTTCTACGCATTTACTTTCGATTTTACGATGCTTTTATTTTTTATTTTTTAAGTTCCGATTCTGAGTTAAAGAGATAAGTACTGTATTTTTCATGAATTTCTGAAAAGCCCCGGCGTGAAGGAATCCGCCTTTCTTTTTCATGTTGACCTATAATCGAATCCATAACACAAATTTTGTTTCTGCCAATCTTTTTTGTTGTTGTAATGTAGGGTTTGGAAAAAGATCAAATCTGTAAAGGCGTCTGGTCACATCGATGACGCCGGCCCTTCTGCAACGTATTTTTTTTGGTCAATTGGTTGTTGCAACGACCACGACATGGACATGCGTTTTACTTTTGAGCCATCTTGCTTTTGCTTATGGATTAAGCTCCGTTCCGTTACTTCCGTGCTCATATAAGAATTCTCACAGGGATGTGGCGTTGTCTATTTAGGTGTCAATTTGGTAAAAAATTATTAAAATTAGGTTTAAAAAAAACCATTATGGGTATTCAAAATTTTGAAAATTTAGTTTTGTATTTTAAATTTCAAATCGCATCAGAATTTCCATTATTTTCTCAATAAAATTGATGCTAGCTAAGCTTATCCATAGAAGCCTGGCTCTGGATTATATTTTTTTGGATCTCAATAAAATTGATGCTGAGTACGCTTATCCATAGAAGCATGGCTTTGGATTATAATTTTTTGGATCCATTTTTTTTTCTTCTTTTGATACCGTTAGAATGTCGTATTCATTTTTATCTTCAGCCCGAAGAAAAATACTTGATTGTGTGTCTGGTATTGTCCACAGTAAGCCCTCGCATCTAACTTTGGCGAATGCATTTGTTGTTATATAGGCGGCCCACGCGATTTGTCAGGAATTTGGAAGAGCGGGCCATCTCCTTTTTAGTGCGGAATTAGATCATGCTGCCATGGTTTTCAAAGCTAGCTGACTATTCAATGCACTCATAGGCCGTGCAGAGCAGATTGATATTAGTATTTTGTGGAGGAAATCAACTGGGCGATTTCTTTCCGGGCGTGCTGGTGGGCCAGAACGATAAGACGAGCGCAGAGAGGGTCAAAAAGTTTCAGAAAGTTTTGGTGATGCTTATCCTTTTATTCTATTTCGTTCGACTGACTGAATCGGAATCGGAGCGATGGAACGGTTGCAGATCACATAAGGCCAAAGTGATATGATTCTAAGTCAAAGCTGGGAAAACGTTTTGTTGAAGGCAACCCACAGAGTAACAGTAATAATATCACAAGAAGATTGATTGATTGTGTCTCTCATGTTATTTTAAGATATATAACACAGGACTGATTGTGTCTGTCAACAAAAGAAGAGGTTATAATTTGCAAGGTAAGGATCATGAAATTCTATTTCTGGAGTCGGTTCATTTAAGGGTCGATCTCCGTTCAACAGTTACTGCGATTGCGTGGACAAATGCGTACTTTTATTTTGGTATCTGGCTACAGGCAAAAAGAGGCAATATGCCAAACATTATACGTGGAATTCGTTAAGTATTTATTAAAATTTACTTTTATATTTCAAAATATAATGACGGGCGTTTCTAGATTTAATTTCTATAAAATATATCTGAATATTTATGGTAATATTTATAATGGTTTATGATTTTTTAATTAATTTATCTTAAATTAATTATTTAAAGAAAATGTCATATCAATCTATGTCATTTTGAGAATTATTTAAAGAAAATGTCATATCAATCTATGTCATTTTGAGAATAGATGGTGTGTAACCAAAGCTATTTACAACTTAATTTTTTTTTTTATAGTAATAAGGTTATGATTAATACAACCACATTAAAAATATTAATTGATATAGCAGAAGACTTCATTTGTATCTACCATTGATAAATATATAACAAAAAAAACTATTGTAACAAAAATATTATTATTAACTATTGCAACAAATATATTATTATTAACTTTGATTTCACCCTTAAGAATTTTGGGTTTTGATTAAAAAACAGAGGTTGAATTGATTCTTCTGTGATCCATAATAAGTTTATAAGAAAAGCTTTAGGTGATAATCACAACAAAATTCATTTGTGGACCTGTTTCAAACCAACAAGTGTGGTTCATCGTTAGGGCAAGATGAAGAACTAGATCATAGCAACAGATTAAATAGAGATACTCCTCATTCAAATGCATAGAAAGAAAAAATGGAATGACTAATCTCTCCAACTCTTAAAGAACGTCAGATCTGACTTCATCTTCGAAACCTGTAAGCCTTCCCGTTCAAAATGATGAACCTTATTCGTAGTGGCCCTTCCGTGCAAGGATATAATTATTGAATTGAGGCTTCTGTAGCCTCAATTCAATAATTATATTGTGCACAAAAGGGCCACTGGATAAGGTTCATCATTTTGAACGAAAACGCTTGCAAGTTTCAAAGATGAAGTCAGATCTTGCATTCTTTAAGAGATGCAAAGATTCCTCAGTCATTTTGGTTTTTCTTTCGAGACGTTTGAATGAGGGGTTTCTCTATTTAATGTGTTGCTATGATTTCGTTCTTCCTCTTGTCCTGATCATGCACCACACTTTCTGGTTCGAAACACATGGACAAATGAATTTTGATGTGATTATCAGAAAGTTTTCTTATAAAAAACAAAGGTGTTGAAAAGTTTCTATCCTTTACAATTAAGATATAAGACATTTTATCTAAAATTAGCTATGCTTTGAAAATTCCTAAGAAATTGGTGGGGGTTCTTACATCAAATTTTTTAAATTTATTAAAAGGCAATGCAACCTAACAAACTCTCTAACACAATACAATCCATAAACATTCAGACGAAGCATATGCTTAGCATATTCGCTTGAGAATCAATTTAGGCCATCAATTAAAAAATAAGAAAAGCCGATAGATCCTCATTTTTTACATATTTTTAAAAATGTATATACACTTAATTCATATATTAATTCCTTTTATAATTAATAATAAACATAAATGTAAAAATAACATATGGTATTGAGAACCCTTGATATTCATGTGTAATATAACCTATTTAAAAGGTAGAATTAAACCAGTCTATATCCATCTTAGCTTGTGATCTACCAAGAGCCAACATGAATCAAGTTTTATTCATGAATCAATTTTTATTTCACTCTAAAAGAGGCTTGCATCTCAAGAGTAGTAGATCTGAAGTCAAGATGAATCTAGGTTGGTTTAAGTTCCCCATTTAAATAGGTTATACTCCACATGAATGCCATGAGCTCTCAATATAGAATCAAAATATTTACATTACATTACAACAACTTTAAAACCAGCTTAGATTCATGTAACACTAGATCTATCATGCAGCGAGAGGGATAAAATCCCTTGAGGTGAAAACCTTCTTTTTGGCATGTAGAAGTTCAGGACAGGGATCAAATCCCTTGAGGTGAAAACCTTTTTTTTGACGTGTAGAAGTTGAGAAAAGGATTTTACTTCGAGGGATTCGATAGATGGATCTAAGTTGGTTCCAATTGAGGGAAACAATGTCACATTTTTAGATTATCATTATTATGTATATGTTTGAGATAAAATTCAAAATTCACATTAGGTAACAATGTCACATTTTTAGATTATCATTATTATGTATATGTTTGAGATAAAATTCAATATTCACCTTAGGTTTTATTTGCTTGACATGACCATATCATTCTCTTCTTTAATTTAGTTTGTGTTACTTTCCTTGAATGGTTTGTACATCTATGTTTGGATGCATTGAGTGGTTTGTGTGTTTATGTGTTTGGATTTGGATGGTAATGTTTGTGAACGTTACAATTGTTGTGTTATATTTTTATATGTGTATGTAATTGTTTATTAGTAATTAGTTGGTGATGAAGAAGGGAGACACTCTTGTCAATAGTTTACAACAGGATTGATACTACACAAATTTCATTTAATTTTAGGTATCACTACTTTCGACAACTAATTAATGCTAAATAGTGTTCATCCAAGTGTTTGTAGGAGGATTGATACTACACATCTATTTCACTTAATTTTAGGTATCACTACTTTTGACAACTAATTAATTCTAAATAGTGTCCATCAAAGTGTTACAAAATATATCTTGAAGAATATTTTTAATAATTTAGTGTGTCCAAATTACTCTTGAAATAATTTGTTTCTTTGCTACTATTTGAAATAATTTATTTCCCTGATGTTTTATTTATTTATCTATAGTATATTTTGCAAAGTCAAGTAATAATGTATTTTTGAATTTTTTTTAGTGAGTGACCATATTTATAAAATCTTTAAATTATTTATTTCTCCAAACAATTATCACATATCCTTCAAGAATATTTTTATTTGTTTTCATGTCTATAAATATATATTTTCATCTTATAAATATTTTGAATACATTGTTATATGCAATTATTTATTAGTAATTTTGAATATATGTAATTTTGAATAAATTTTGAATATATGTAATTGTCTATTCGTAATTACTTGGTGATGAAGAAGGGAGACAATCTTGTCAAGGGATTAATTTTCACTTTGTACGAGGATTAATTCTGCACATCTTTTTCATTTTAATTCTAGGCGTCAAAACTTTTGATAGTTAATTATTTCTTAATAGTTTCCCTCTACGTATTATTAACTATATCTTGATTTTTCTTTTTAATAATCTACAACCTCAATATTAACAACATATAATGCATCTAATGCAAACAACGCAAGCAATCAAACAGGATTAGAAAACATCTACACTGAAATCAATGCATAGAATGCAAGAAATAAAATGAGATTAGAAATCAACATCTACATTAAATCAATGCATCTAGTGCATCCCATCAAATAGGATTAGAAATCCCAATCTACACTGAAATCTATGTATCTGGTGAAAACAATCAAATATAATTAGAAATCAACATCTCAAGTGAAATCAATGCATCTAGTGCAATAAATCTTCTTCCCTCTCCCCCCCATCTAATCTTGAAAAATATTTTTAATAATTTACAATCTCAAGATTAACAATATCTAATCCATTTAATGCAAACAATCAAATAGGATTAGAAAACAAAACAATCAAATATAATTAGAAATCAACATCTAAAGTGAAATCAATGCATCTAGTGCAATAAATCTTCTTCCCTCTCCCCCCCTCCATCTAATCTTGAAAAATATTTTTAATAATTTATAGTCTCAATATTAACAATATCTAATCCATCTAATGAAAGCAATCAAATAGCATTAGAAAACAACATCTACACTGAAATCAATGCATATAATACAAGCAATCAAATAAGATTAAAAACCAACATCTACCCTGAAACCAATACATCTAGTGCAAACAATCAAATATAATTTGAAATCAACATCTACAATGAAATAAATGCATCTAGTGAAAACAATCAAATAGGATTAGAAATCATCATCTACACTGAAATCAATGCATATAGTGCAAGAAATCTTCTTCCCTCTCTCCGCCTTCCATTTATATCTATATCTCACTCCATCTCTCATTTGTCTCTCTATCTCAACCCCCAAACACACACACTCTCTTTCCATATCTATCTATCTATCTCTTCCTCTCCCTATCTCTCTCTTCACCTCCCATATATATCTGAATGAGCCTTCTACATCTCCTTTATCTCTCTATATCACCCCCAAAATAAACACACTCTTTCTCCATATCTATACATCTCTCCCTCCCTCTTCCTCTCCCTCTCTCTTCCCCTTCACTCCCTCTCTCCCCTTTCTATCTCTCTTCCCTCCTACTCTCCTCTCTTCCTCTCTCTATATCCCTTATCACTCCTCTCTCTTTCTGTCTTTATTCTTACCTTTGTCTCTCTTTCCCTTCAACTCCATCTCTTTCTCCCTCCCTCTCTCCTTCTTTCTCTCACGTTCTCTCTCTTTTCCTTCGTCTCTCTCCTTTTCTCTCTCACCTCCATCTTCTCTCCCCGCCTCTCTCTCTTCACCCTCAAACTCTGTGACTATTCCCCTCCCCTACCCTCACCTTCTCTTCCCAATTCCTTCCATCTCTCCTTCTTTGTCTATCTCTCTCGCCATAAAACATACACACTCACTCTCCATCTTCCCATTATCACTCCCTCTCTCCACGTTTATCTCTCTATGTATTTCTTCTTCACTCCCTCTCTCCCCTTACAACTCCCTCTCTCTATCCCTCCCTCTCTATCCTTACCTCTCTCCCCCTTCTCTCAAGTCCCCTCTCTATTCCTCCCCTCTCTCCTTTTCTCTCCTACCTCCCTCTCCCCCCTCCCCATATCTCTCTCACTCTCTCTTTTCCCTCCAACCTTTTCCCTCCCTCCGCCCTCCTTCCCTGCTCCTTATTTGTGTCTCCCTCTCTCTCTCTTACCCTTCTCTCTCTCTCTCTCTCTCTCTCTCTCTCCCCCTCCTCCCCCTCCATTTTTTCTCCTTCTCATCCTTGTCATTCTCTCTATCTCTCCACCTCTATCATTTTATGTCTTTGTTCTTCCCTCCATATATAGAGTTGATATATATTAGGTTGTATTAATATATATTATAATATAACAAATTGAATATCACATTAAATTTAATATTTCATTAATCCAAAGTTATTAAATTTAATAATATTAATATTAAATTTAATGATGTTTTTTACATGGAGAGATAACAAAATTTATAATAAAACTACATCAAATTAATATTTTCAAATATTAGAACTTTGATGTGGAGATATTTATGTCTTTAAAGATTTTAATATATTCATAGGATATGGTTTTTCCCTTTAAAGATTCATTTTACAATATTTAATTAAAAGAAATATTGAATGATTTTGGAGTTTGTTTTTGTTGAATTAACCTTTTTCTTTTGATTCAAGAGATTGTATTGAATTTACTAAAGAGTAAAGGTTTTTAAAATTTTACCTAATTTGGAATTTTTATTTGGTAAAACTTGTTGTTAAAGGTAAATTTATGATCCCTTCAAATTCACATATATGATAAATGAACTATTAAATGCATGAGATAATTTATTCTCCATTCAAATTATATATAATAATACATAGTTATATTTTAATCTTAGTCCATTAATAAGATTAGAAGGTTATATATAATCTAAAGATTCAAGTTATATATAATTTAAGATTCAAGGTAATGTTTCTGAAACCATTCGTAAAAGTTGTTTTTATTATTTATTTAGGACATGACATACTTACACATTGGGGTCATACTGGGTTGTGATATACTTACACATCACGGTCATACTGGGTTGTGGCGTACTTACATATCAGGGTCATATAGGGTTGTAAAATGTGCAAAAGTTATTTTTATTATCTATTTAGGACGTGACATACTTACACATCAGGGTCATACTAGGTTGTGACATACTTACACATCGGGGTCATACCGGGTTGTAGAATGCCCTTCTCGGCACAAAAATTATATTTTAGTTATTTTTTATAAATATTTTAATTAGGGCAATGTGAAATGTATGATGGAATAAGTATTCTAATGCTTATCTTAATTAGTATTATGGTGTTTATCATGAATTAATGCCTATCAATATTTATTAGCTAAAATAAGTCAATTAAAATATGCAAAACAACGATTTTATAAAAAATTAATATAAGTTTTAATTTAAAAGAATAAAAACATTTGTTAAATAACTTATTTTAAATTTGTAATATATGAACTCTGTAAAGTAATATATTAGAATTAAATTTAATGTTAGCTTAATATTAACAATATGTTTATAAAAAATTAAATTAATATAAGTTTTAATTTAAAAGAATAAAAACATTTGTTAAATAACTTATTTTAAATTTGTAATATATGAACTCTGTAAAGTAATATATTAGAATTAAATTTAATGTTAGCTTAATATTAACAATATGTGCCATTCTCTAGAATTAGACGTAAAGGTTTTTAATATTGTTGCTTGACTTTTGTTGTTCTCTCCTCACCGAGTTTCCCATCCCCGAAACCATCCACCAAAAAGTGAAGAAGTACTCCGCAGATTTTGGTACTTAATGTAAAATAAATTTGATTAATTTTATAAATTTAAATCAATTAATTTTATAATTATTATTATTTAAAATTAGAATGGATTGTTTTGTTTATTCAATGTTTAATATTTTCTACAAAATTTGAATATTATGTACAATTTACCTTACTCTAGAATACTTGTACAATTTATCTTAGTCTATCTTCTGTACATTGACTTATATTGAGGCAACCACTTTGATTCATCAGTATTGTAGGGCTACATATTCAAAGGAAAACCTAGACCTTTTAATGTAACCACAAACGCTTATTCAAACATAAATGAAACTGCATATAGAAAATCTATTTATGAGGAGAGTTACGAGGCAAGTCTTTTTAATGGCTCTGTGAGGGGAAGCTATTAAAAAGCAAGCCATTTCAATGGATTTGAAACTTGTGAGGCTCCTTCACTTGTGCATACTTTGGTCACAGACGCATGTAGTTGTTACAATGCTCATGCCTTAATGATGTCGGAAAAGGTTTTTATGGACACACCATCTCTATCGAGTTTTAAATCTTGCTTCAAGAAAATGTTAATTATGAAGAGTTATGAAAGTTTATTTATGAATTACATGATTACGTCTGGCCTTGATTGTCAATGGACTTTTTTTCAGCTACACCGCCTTGGTTCATTCACCATCGCTCAGTTTTGTTAAATGTTAATCACTCTACAAATAAGATCTTGATCCTTTGAGTTTTTAGTTTGAAGACAAGGAAATGGAAAATTTCTCAAGTTTAAGATATTTACAATGTAATGAATATGTTGTGGCAAACCATGAATCAATTCAACTTCATTTTAGTGATGCGTAGGAAAGAAACTTTATAAGATCCATTTATAAATAAATCTGAAGACTGAAGTATTGCAAAAGAAAATTCAACGAGTTGCATAATGAATGAATGTTGTGGATTTGATTACATAGAACTTCCACATTTCCAAGTTTTAGGGGATGATTCCATATAAAGAATCTTTAAAACTCGTCCCCGAGTCACTCCAAGGCATGCTTCCCAAAAGTAAAATCCCAATGTCCTAGTACATCCTAGATGGCACATATTTTCTAGTGCTTCAGGATTTTTGACAAATAATAGAAAAATGGGTTGTATTTCGGCATAAAATAGTTGCTTTAAGAGACTGTGTAAATGCATACTCCGGAAGGGAATATCGTTGATCGACAGAGGCTGCGATCTTTTGAGTTTCGAGTTTTTCATCCAACTGCAAACTAATGTAGTGCCCAAAAAATTGGCTTTGATGTATTTGTGTAGCCCCTAAACAATGTTGAGGACAATTTCAAATTTCTTACACCCCTTGATAGAGATTACCGATTGCGTAGATATAGAATTAGAAATTTGGATAACGTCGCTAGTAGATTGACACAAGCTATCTGTCTCTAGGCGAAGCAGGGGACGCGTGCTGGAGCGGGGAAGCGAGCCGAAGTAATCCAGTAGCCAATGCCTCAGCTCTTTTGCCAAAGCTTCGACCAATCACAGATAGGAGGTTTGCAAATGGACCAATGCATGTTTTCACGATCCTTTCTGCCAGGCTGCTAGCTGTTACTTTCCCATGCATTACTCCCTATCGACATGCAGGCACCTGCCGGCACCTCCTCTTCTGTCAACGGAGACAAGCAACACCCTTCTTTGCACCATTTAACCAGCCTCATGGCTTTGTTCTAAGTTTCTTGGCTGGCCAGATGCAGAGCTGAAGCTTTCATTTTTCACTCTTCCCTAGTGTTCCGTTCTGGCTCCAATCCCACTTGTTTTCTCGCTTATGCTAGCGTTCTTCTTCACGCTTTCCCCTCGGCATGCATCCGGAAAGAGGTCAGTATTTCTATCATCCTTGTAAGCTGTGGTTAATTTACAAATTATAGTTAATAGGAATATAGTTATTATTGTTAAGGACTCATACAATGGCGTAGTCATGGAATGCTGTGACTGCTTCTTGAACTGTTTTTCACAATGCAGTGCTGGTAATAGTGTCTATTTTAGAACTTGTGTGACATTTTTGGTTTTTGTCTAAGATTGCTCATGTATAGAATGGGAAGTTCCTTTCCTGGACAAATGTGAAAGGGAATGTCTATATCAAGAATGTTTTTTTAGCCTGTTTACTCCTTTTTAGCCTGTTTACTCCCTCAGGGTATCCTCAAAATTTTCTTGGCAATCTTTCAAAAACTGAGGAAGTTTATAGTAATTTACAAGCCATGTTCAGACATAAGGTTTAGATTCGGAGCTTGGTGGTGCATTGTCGAGGTATATTGCTACTGTCTTGTTTGTCATGAATCCCCCTCCTGTTAGCTTATCCACAGAAGTCTCAGCTTCGAACTCACTCAAGACCACCCTGTCCAGAACCAGAAGCTTCCACCATTACCGGAAACTTTTTCGAGAACAGAATTTTTTCACGTGACCGGATCCCTTTGTCGTTTTCTAAACGAAATTTCAAAATTTTCATTGGGATCGAGGTAGTGTCCTTTAAATGACCTGTCTTGTACGTGAGGGTTATGAATTTTTAGGATCATCCCTTTTAGGTCAATTTGTCGGAGCGGTGTCGTCATCCATAGTTATGATATCTGGCCAAATAGTAGTTTTTCTGGGTTCGAACCTACCTTGAATTCTGGAATTTTCTTCCCAGTGTCATCTTGGCGCTTTCTCGACTCTTCTAACCGCATGTCCTTGTGTCAGATCGGTTCCATCCTCACATATTTCCCCTCACCCGGCATTTATATAATCCAGGTATCTCTTTCAGAGGTTAGTCAGAGGGTGTTTAAATTCTTGTACTAAACTGGATTTGGAAATCTAATCTTGATAAGTGCCCCGACTGTTAATCCAAGGAGATAGATTTTTTGGAGGTGCATGGATGGTGGGTCCGATGCGTCAGCCACAGAGGCTTTGATTTGGGCCACTCTGATGGCTGAGAGGGCTTGGTAGAGCGCCACGCTATCCGGGGGGTGGAAATTAACCCTGGATGATGTGGTCGTTAAACCGTCTTTGCATGGTGTTGACAGGAAGAGGGAAGGACGGTCTTCCTGGAGGAGAGACAACTCTAAACAGGAGGAAAAGGTTATACATGAGCATTCGAACTACTATAATAAATCTCGAAACCCTGTCAAAACCACTGCTCCGCCTTTTGCTATCAAGTTGGACAACATTCATCTAACTGAAAGAATTGAAAATTTACAGAAACTCGCCTTCGTTGGTAGGTGGCATTTTCCAGAAATGAATGATGCCGAGATGAGGAAATGGTTAGCAGTCCATTGGAAACCAGTGATCGGATACGCTCCCATTATCTCTAACCTCATGAAGGAGTGGTATTGCTTTCATTTCTTGAATGCCGCTGATGTTGAAGCTATCCTCAAAGGCCCTTGGGTTTTTAGAAGGAGCTTTCTCGCTCTTTATAGGTGGTATATTGGGTATGATCCATTGAAAAACACTCCCTCTAATAACCTGATCTGGGTAAAACTCCCAAATCTTCCCCTGGAGATGTGGTCCAAGGAGATCCTCGAGGAGATAGGCAACTCAATTAGCAAATTTGTCTACATAGATCCATGGTGTTTGGGAGAGAAAGACAAGAGAATAGCGTGGATTCTCATAGAGAAGGCCTATAGGGGGGGATATCCAAATCACATTGAGATAGCATGGAGAGATTTGAAAATCAATCAAAGACTAGATTTTTGGGGCATCCCATTCAGATGCGCCGCATGCCACAAAACAGGCCACCTCATAAAAAATTGTCCTCGGCATCTGGCTCCAAAAAGCAGGGTTTTTCATCGAAAGGCGAGGACAAATTCTTCTTCTGCCAGCTTATCTGCAACAAAACTATTGGATGAACAACATCCTATAAATCTGGATCCTAATGTTTCCTCATCTCTGCGGGTATTGTCACAGGACTTTTCTCAGAATCCCGAAGCCAGACCTGGTAGCCCGGTTAAGTTTGATTGCCCTATGATGAGCAGACCTATAGCTTTTCAATGCACGCCCATTCCGGAACCAAGAGATGATAAAGCCGTTCCTTCCCCTGTACCTTTTCAGCTTAAGGATTTCTCTCTGGGGTCCCTCCCCATTCCTATTTCGTCCTCATCACCGACACCTGATAAAAATCTTTTATCATCGAAGAAAGGAAAAGAGCCAATTGTGGCTGTCACTCCTGTAAATTCCCCAGCTTCGTCTCCAACTAATTTGTGTGACAACGATTTAGACTTTCTCCTTAGCAGAAAATCTCTCGAGCTGGAGCCATTAACTATCCATAAACCAAGGAATCCTGCTTCTCCTTTCATTAGCCCGGGTTCTGCAAAGAATATAACTGTGAGAAAGAAGCACAGGGGAGGTAGCAGACATTTTAGGGGGAGGACTACTGTTATAGACAGTGGGGTAAGGAACCTATCTCTGGTCGATGTTCCCATTTATGATATGTCGAAGTCTCAGCCTCTTAGAACAAGCGCGGCTGGAGAATCTTCCAAATGACTTTCATTATATCTATGAATATTAGAGGTCTCGACGCAGACCTAAAATTTCTAGCGCTAAAGGATATTTTCTACTCAGCTCGGCCGAAAATAATTTTAATCCAAGAAACTATGCACAGTAGCCATGTTTCCATTTCTTATTTTAGGAAAATGTTCCCTTCATGGTATCTGGTAGCCTCAGAGGCAAGAGGTCTGTCAGAGGGGCTGGCAGCATTATGGGATCCTCAATGGATCAGAGCCAAAGCTTACAAGTGTTTCGCTGGCATTATTATCTCAGCTTCTATCAGGGGAAAAGGCTTCCCTATAAATATTTTAAACACCTATGCGCCTTATAAGAATAGGACTCCTTTCTGGGAGAAGTTTTTTGCCTCAGAAATTTTTGATATTGAATCTCTGATGATTGCAGGCGACTTAAACGTAACATTAAGCTCCGATGAATGCTGGGGATGTTGTAGAAAAAAGGATCCGCTTGCAGACCGCATAAAGTTTGAACTTCTGAACAAGAACCTTGTGGATATCACCCCATCGGAAATGAAACCAACGTGGGATAATGGTAGAGCAGAAAAGGCGTATATTGCCAAAAGGATTGATCGGTTTATAGTGCATGTAAGCATTATAAATAAATTGGGCATGCCATTCTCATCAGTTGGGAATGCATTTGTATCTGACCATAGGCCAATTCTTCTCAGCTGGCGGGAAAAAGGATTCAGAAAGGGGTACCCATTTAAATTCAATAGAACATGTTTAGAAGACCCAGCTTTTAATGATATCATCACCAAAGCATGGAAGGATTTATCTGCTAGAGCTATGTCTCCCCCGTTTTTTACTTTTAGAGACAAGATGGTTGTTGTGAGAAAGGTGGCAAAAGAATGGCAAATTGAAAAAATGAAAAAGGACAGGCAGGCGATTCAGGAAAAACAACGGGAGCTAGACAACATTTTAAAATCTATGGATGCAAACTCTTGTCCTTTTAGCTTGAAATGCCGCATAAGAGAGCTCGAAAGAAAAAAACATATTTTTCTGAAATAGGAAGAATCTTTATGGAGGCTCAAAAGCAGGGAAATATGGCTCAAAGAAGGGGAGAAGAACACAAAGTTCTTTCATAAATATGCAAACGCCAGACACGAGAAAAACATCATATGGAAGATAAGTGATGGAAAGGGGGGATTCTTCGTCTCTCAACAAGACATCTCAAGGGAAGCTATAATACATTTTAAGAGTCAATATAGAAGAAGGGATGGCGGTGCTTTTCAGGACATTTTATGGGGTATCGACTTGGTTCCTCAAATGTTTGATGATGATAAAAATGAGTCCCTGTTTTAGCCAGTTACAGAGAATGAACTTCTTGGAGTGTTGAAGGCCTTTAAAAAGGACAAATGCCCAGGCCCGGACGACTGGACAATAGAATTTTTTACTCATTTTTTTGATATCATTAAGCAAGATTTACTGAGGATGGTTGAAGCATCTAGAATGACTGGTAGTATTCACCACATCACAACATCCACTCTGATTGCTCTAATTCCTAAAAGGGTGGATGAAAAATCCTTTCGTGATTTTAGACCGATCTCATTATGCAACATTTCCTTTAAAATCATCACAAAAATTATTACTGAAAGAATAAAAGCAACTATGGCCTCCTTCCTCACTAAGGATCAACATGCTTTTCTAAAAGGGCGGAATATTTTGGATGCCTTGGCTAATACTCAGGAGTGTCTGTTTTCTATGATATCAAAAAATTTATATGCTGCCATCTTGAAAATTGACTTGCAGAAGGCCTATGATTATTTAGACTGGGGGTTTATTAGATGTTTATTGGCTAAGATTGGAATGAGACCCAATTCCATCCGGTGGATCATGGCATGCGTAGAAAATGTGAACTACGAGGTCATCATCAATGGAATACCTTCCCCTTATTTTCTAGCTGAAAGAGGGCTTCGTCAAGGATGCCCCCTTTCGCCTCTCTTATTTATCCTGGAAATGAACTCTCTCAGCATCCACATAAACAAAGCGGTCTCCGAAAATAGATGCAGGCCTATCAAGATATGCAGAAATAACTTCATTTTGCACAACCTCTTTGTTGATGATGTGCTCATATTTGCAATGCTTTGCAGGGTTTCATGGATATGTTTAAATGACATTCTTGATAGATTCCAAAGAGCCACTGGGCTTATAATTAATAAGGCAAAATCCATCATCTTTCACAATGATATCAACATGGAATTGGTGAAATGGATCTCTGATTTGTTTGGTATAGAGACAAGATTGCTCAAGGATGGCCTTAAATATCTAGGTTTTCAGCTCAAAGCTAAGGGTTACTCCAAGACTGATTGGCAATGGTTAATAGGGAGATATTATAAAAGGATTTCGGCATGGGAATAAATGAGTCTTTCTTTGGCAGGCAGAATTATATTATCTCAAGCAGTTTTATCGCAGTTGGCTGTTTATTGGGCTCATTTATTCTACCTTCCTGCAAGCATCATTCACAAGATGAACAAGGTTTCGGCTAATTTTATCTGGGGTGGTAAGTCAGAACAGTGGAAATTCCATCTCACCAAAATGGAAAGAATCTCTTTACCCAAGCGCCTTGGTGGTTGGGGATTAATGGATTTAAGGGCTTTTAGCAAAGCACTCCTATGTAAATCGCTCTGGAGAGGTATCTTCAGGGAAAGGCCATGGAGTATCACTGTTAAATTGAAATACATGAAAGGTAAAAATCTGGAATACTGATTCAGAATAGGATCGATTGGAACCAAGCATGGATATGCTATTTGGCTTAGTCTTCGGAAGATTGAGCAATAATTTTTGAAGAATCTGAAGTGGAGGATCCATTTTGGTAGCAGAATATTAATTGGTATCGATCCCATTTTGTGCGGTCACGAAGACATATCCATTCCCGAGAGTCTTTTATCCTTCTTTCACAGGAATGGTATCTTTACATGGGACAAGCTCATATCTGCCTAGCACGGCCCTGCCCCTTTATGGAAGGATGCCAACGATATTTGTCTGCCGGAGAGTCTGGTTTTGTCATGGAATTTTGTCAAAGATGCTCTCGGTGGTTGTGGGTTTCAACGCTCTGGGTCGGTTGATCACTTAATCTGGACTGTGCCAAATGCTCAACTGCCAGTCTGGGTAAAAGATATTTACTTTGATATGATCAATTCAAAGGTCTCTCACTCAAGCTCAAAATTTTCTGTGGCCCTCTAGAAGTTGGGATGCCCCCTTAAAATAATCTGCTTTGCGTGGTTGGTGTTCAACAACAAGAATTTGACGTGGGATAATTTAAGAAAAAGAAGCTGGCATGGTCCAAGCAGGTGTTCGATGTGCGAATCAGCTGAGGAGTCCAATTACCACATGTTCTTCCAATGCAAATCCTCTCTGCAAATCTGGTATGATCTGGCTATCCTTTATGGTTTTCCTCACGTTGCTTTTGTTTCTACCCATGCAACTTTCGAATGGTGGAGCGGGCAAAGAGAGCCATGGCGATTTCTCATTATTATTGTGCTATGGTGCACATGGAAGTGGAGGAATTGTAAAATCTTCAAAGACTCAAAGGAACCCCTTAATTCTATTCTGCAACACATCATTGCCATCAATGATTTAGTTCCAAAAAGGCAGCCCAAAATGAAGAATACAATCACGAAAGAAAAAGAATGTTGTATCAATAGGTTCCCTAGTGCATTCTTTGCCGGAGTTGAACAACAAAATATATGCGGCTGCGGAGTTCTCATTTGCATGGACGAGAAGCTTCAATTTCTAATTTCTTGGAATGGAGGAACATGCTCTAATAGGATGGCTGAGGCTAGAGCTCTAGCGGGCATTCTTGCCTTCTATGTTTTCTTTGATGTTCAAGCTATTTCAATCTATGGTGATTCTAGGACGGTGATCAATCATGTAAATGGTGCTTGCCTCATAAGGAGCCCTCACATGGCAGGCTGGATGGACAAGATAATGTTCTTATGGGGAATCACGAGAGATTGTTCCATTCAACTCATTGGTCATGAACAAAATCTCCACGCTGATTGCCTATCTAAGGAAGGTCTGCTCTTAGACTTTGGATCATAGTCTATGGAAGTAAAGGAGGAAGAGAATTCCTATTTTGTCAAGGATTTCTTTATCCCCAGTTATTAAATTTTGATGCTTCTTTGTTTTTCTTCTGAAATGGTTTTTGGTTTAAACCTTTGCTGATGCTTTTGACATGCCTTTTGGCTGTCCTATAAAGTTTCTCAGTTCAATATGTCATGATCTGGCTTGTGATGCTGTATCTGTCTCTTTATGGACCTATGATGCTGTATCTGTCCTCGATGCTTCTATCGTGGCTGCTCCATGAGCCACTCTTTTGTATCTTCTGAAGTTTTTATATTATCTGCTTTTTCTCCCTGAGAAAAAGCTATCTGTCTCCCACTAACACAGGGATTGCCTTTACAACAGATTCACAGCTACCAATTAGGCTAGTGGCTTTTTCTAGCACAGTTGCATCAATTCCTAACAAAGGCAGTTGGAAAAATGACGACGTCCATATAACAAAGTTTATCCTCTGACACGACAACTCCTTTACTATATGACTGTACTAATTCACCGGCAGCTCCTTTCACTATATAGCTCTACACCAATCAATTTTCTTCCCTCAGGGCAGCATCACGTATAGATAATTGTTGCGATATTTCTTCCACTACAAGTACTCTCACTCGCATCTGATCCCTCTTCTTCTGAATCATCTATTTGAGATCCAACATCATCGTTTTCTGCAACAAAGCCTTCATCCTTTTCGTCATTCTCTTCATCACCGACTCCACCATTACGTAGATTTTTATTTCGCTCAAGATGTGGAACTATAGCTTCATCGTCAGAATTCTGAAAAGCCACTGCAACTCCACCAATAGTTTTTGTATCTCCTAAATTGATGATTTTTAAACCCTTGGGGTTTATGAAGCTAAAAATATTTTGATATTCATTCCGTTGAATATTTTGGAATTGATGCTTTTTCTCACTCTTCAGCTTTATAATAAGATCAAAATAGTGAGAAGACAAACTACTCCTACCAGCAGCTCCATGCCTCTCAAACTCAAGATATGAGAACAAACGGATGTATAAAAAAATAAAATAACCTCAAAATATGTACTGGGATAGGCTTTCATGTCGAGGGTGTGGCTCACCGGGTCGCTCAATATTCCACACACAACAAATTTATTTTATGGAAACAGATTTTCTGCTATTTGAAAGTGCCTCTTTCCGTGCTTCAACACGAATTTCCAATGTAGACTACAAATCAAATACAGTTATGTAGCTCAGATTGCATCAAAATACATAACGTTCAAGCCTACGCAGCAGGTTCTCACACGACTGATTCTCCAATGCGATAAGTCAACCGATTAGTCATCGTTCCAAGCTCCAGCATTTCGAGATTTTGTGGTGTATCGATCAAAACACAAGTAGTTATAATGATGACTATAATATTCTCCTTCAGAAAACTTTCACACTATTGATCTTCCGTTCTTCCATGCTTTTCCACGCAATTGCTTCATGCCAAGCGCAGGTTGCTCCTCAGACGCTCACTAGTCTTGCTCCACAGAAATCTAACAATTCATGTAGCCTTTCTTCATATTACGTATTACGCTCTTTTTAGCAACATATATTTCAACACATCCGACCAATCACACAAATGGCCAATATCGATGCTTATGCCTACAAGGTTCACATTGTTCTGATCTCTCTGTTCAGGGCATACTCACAAAGATACGCAACACCATTTCTTACTTAGGCTCTGATATTAAAAATTGACGCAGGTGTCTAACCATAGGTTTGTAAATTAATAAAATTAATACACACCAAAACTGAAAAAAAAAAATTGCAATCGGCATGGACACAAAAACTTAAAAATGACTTATTAATAAATAAAAATAATTACAAGAGAAATCATGGCCTAATGATTGGCCTCTCATTTCTCATATTCACTCACTCACTTCTACCTCATACATGCCTCTTAGGCTCACCTCAATTTATACAAATGGATATGAACCAAAATAGGTTCTAGAGCCCTAAACTAACTCCTAGAATATCTCTTTTGATCCCTAAAATCTCTCATCCAATCCCTTATCCCTAGATAAGAGCTAATTAATCTATAATCCTCTCAAACCTTCCACAATGCTCTTGAATCTTCTCCTATTTACAATAATTATCATTCTCTCTTAAAGACTATAGAAAAATACATTAATTAATTAAATCCTATCTTTGACAACTCACTCGTCTAATAAAAATTTGACCTAGGTTAAATGCACCAGCATCAATATCTAACAAATATATAAATATTTTCTAAATTTTTTTCTTTTAAATAATATTTAGATATATTTTTTAATATTTTATTATTAAAAAATTCATTTGAAAATTTATTTTAAATTAATAAATTATATATTTTTTATTAACAATTCTCTAATTATTAGTCCCTGTCTGGGACTATTACGCTGACCAACTATTAGTTTATAGTTTGACCGTTTTTTTTTCACTGTTTTTGCAGATTAACCTAAGTTTAATGCTCGAAATTTTATTCAACAAAATTTTAAGCAAAGTTTTGGTTTTGGAAAACAATTGGGGTCTTATTGTAGCCTTCACGTTGTCCGATGCAAAAATATTGGGGCAATATGATGTTATCCAAAGTACGGTGGATGCTGGGTTACTGGTTCAAGGGACGTGCCATCTGCCATGTTTGGTTGGCACCGCAAAGCCACCTGCCACCGCAGAAAACAGTAGATGTTCTGCATGCTTTTGCTGTGGAGTCCGAAGGGTCTGAAGGAGTGGTGTCAAGTTTGCTCGTAGCTCACCCGTAACCACCAGCTAGTTTGCCGAGCAGAGGAGCAGAGGGTGTCGAGCAGCAGGAGCAGAGAGTGTCGAGCAGCAAGATCGCTTTTGCCTGTCATTTTATACCCTCGAATCGGGGAAGCCAGGTTGTATAGGTTCTGAGATTCTAGCTTGAAGCGATGATACAAGCAATATAGCTTTAAGGTGGAGCTATAATAATAGTAAATATTTTCGGCAGCTTTATGGTGGAATGGTAATAACAGTAAATATTTTATTGTGTGCAACTTTAAGGTGGAGTGATAATACCTGCAACGTTAAGGAAGTCAGTTTTATGTACAACAATACTTCGAGGTACTGCTGAGGGACAATGCTCGACTTATCTTCGGATCATCTAAATTTCCAGGTAGCTGTTGCATTTTCTTTATTTTCATAGTTTACTTCGCAAAGACATGCTTTTTTTTCCCTCAGATTTGAACAATTTCTACGATTTTAGCTTGGACCGATGATTAGAGCTGCAGCTTTAAATTGGAGTGATAATAATAGCAAATGTTTTATCCTGATTTAAGGTGGAGTGATAATACTAGCAAAAAAAAAATTGATAATTTTCCGCAGCTTTAAGCTGGGCTGAACATACGAATAACTATTCATGTCCATTGATGTACATTAGTTTTCAGATTGCATCCTACTGTCTCAGATCTTTAAATATATTTTGGACCTTTTTTCCAAAAGCTTAGCGAATTTAAACAGTGCCGCTATTTCTGGCACTCGTCCAGTCTTACTGTCTCAGATCTTTAAATATATTTTGGACTTTTTTTTCAAAGGCTTAGCGAATTTAAACAGTGCCGCTATTTCTGGCACTCGTCCAGTATCCACCTCGTCCAGTGTCCACCCATTCTCGTTTGTTTATGCATATTTTTGGCGTTTCCGTCAGCACTATTGTTGTGGTGTCCCTGTCTTCGTCGTACTGTAGAGAAAGACAAACGCTGAAAACTTGATGAAAGATCGCAGATTTCCAAAGATTTTAGTTCCTTTAGCAAACGGACAGAGGCAAAATGGCCGTAAGCGCTGTCGTCTACATATTTTCTCCGTTCAACCACCTGTGTTTTAAAGTCGCTTTTCAGGAACCGGCCTATACTGAAGGCAATTTTTTAAGTTTAATTGCTAAGCTTGATTGTAGGATGGAGGCCTTTGCGTGTAAGTATCAGAGGTAATGCATATTTTCACTTTATCGGCGTGCACAGGGCCTCGTTCACGAGCTACTCCACGATTTTACACGCAGCCACCGCCGAGCGAATCAAAACTAAAACAACGCTTCCACCTAGCTGCTACATTCTAAATAAGTTCTTTCGGCTAATGCTTCCCCATTTAAATTCAGTGAAAGAACTTTAGCGAAATTCATATCTCATCTAAAATACCCAATGAAACGCTAAATTTGTCGGCCAATTCTTTCCTAGAAGGTTAACTTAATTTTGCGAAATCAATTTCCATGAGATAGCACAAGTGGGTGATGTGTTCAAAGCCTTATAGACCTGATGCACTCCATTATTCGAATAATTCAATGAAGAGACATAGAGGCTCAGCAAACCGTCTTTTCGAAACGAACTGCGGAAATACCCGAAAGGGCCGCTCCACAGACTATCTTGCGAGAAATCACTGCCGTAAAAATGGCAATCAGCCTTCAGAATCCAGAACACATTAACAAAGAGTGATACAGAGTAAAAGAATGAAGGTAGTAGATAGGATTTAGGAGAAGACTCGTAACAATTGGTAAAATGTGAAAATACTTGTATTGTAGCTACATAGTTCTCTGAAATTAATTAATATTTAAATTAATGTTCTTAATCAAAGAAATTTGATTGATCTATGTCATTATTGGAAAATACAGCAACAAAAAATGGTGCTCAAGTATTAAAGCAGAAAAATCCACGCAACTCACCATATGTGTTTGACATGCAAGTAGACATTCTAGTAGAGAAACACGTATACATTAATATTTAAATCAATGCTTTTAGTTAAAGAAATTTGATTAATCTACGCTATTATTGGAAAATACAGCGAAAAAAATTGTGCTGAAGTTTTAAAGCGAAAAGATCGGTACGAACAACCCTATGGGTTTCCTTCACTGGGATCTCTCTGCAATTAACCACGTTGGAAGCCGTGGGTGATGTCTTCAAAGCCTTACAGTATTGCTACACTCCATTATCCGAATAATTCAACGAAGAGCCATAGAGGCTCAGCATACCTTCTTTTCGAAACGAACTGCTGGAATACCCGAAGGAGCCGCTCGACAGAGTATCTTGCGAGAAATCACTGGCGTAAAAATGGCAAACAACCTTCAGAATCCGGAACACATTAACGAAGAGTGATACAGAGAAAAAGAACAAAAGTAGCAGATAGGATTTCGGAGAAGACTCGTAACGATTGGTAAAATGTGAAAATACTTGTATTGTAGCTACATAGTTCTTTGAAATTAATTAATATTTAAATTAATGTTTTTAATCAAATAAATTTGATTAATCTATGTCATTATTGGAAAATACAGCAAAAAAATGGTGCTCAAGTATTAAAGCGGAAAAATCCACGCAACTCACCATACTTGTTTGACATGCAAGTAGACATTCTAGTAGAGAAACACGTATACATTAATATTTAAATTAATGTTTTTAGTCAAAGAAATTTGATTAATCTATGCTATTATTGGAAAATAAAGCGAAAAGAGTTGCGTTGAAGTATTAAAGCGGAAAGATCCACGCAAGAAAATACAACGAAAAAAATTGCGCTGAAGTATTAAAGCGGAAAGATCCACGCAAGACGGTCTATGTGTTTGACATGCAATTAGATATTCTAGTAGAGAAACACATATACATTGTAGTTATCAGCTGAAACTAGAGGCTGAAGTTGTCAATTGAAACTAACGGCTGTAGCTAGCTATTGTAGCTTATGCTTTAGCTCGCGCATCTGCTTTTGCGTCTGACTCTCTTCGTACCTTGGCTGGGCGTCTACGTGAGTGGGATTGTTTTGTTTCATCTTTCCCAATATATTTATTTATTAAAGCAATCATAGGAATTATCCCACTAAGAAATCGACATTGTGAGGTAATCAGTTGTTTGAGCCACACCCCTTTTCTCTTTAATAAGAAAGCTTGTTGTGGATGAATAGCTGTTGTTGACGTCTAAATAGTTTCAATAATTCCTTTCCAATGTCGGCCGGGGACTAAACAATAGGAAAATACCATTGCTAGCACTACCATGGGGAACAAACACCTTTGTAGCTGCGATTGATACAAAACTCTCTCAATAGGGAAATAGGGGTTTGCTCACTTCTGTAAAACCATTGTACTATATCAACCTTTACGGTCCAGATTTTGGCATGAAACAATATCATTTTTCTTTGAAAGATTGTTGATTGGACTGAAAAAATTTAAAAGTCGAACCTGCACCAATCAGAAGCCGAACACTAGAAGGGCAATGAAGTGATAAATTGAAAGAGAATTTACCTTTTTTGATGGGTTGGGCAGCTAAATGCTGATAAGGTAAAAGGATGCAAGGTCGTTCTCGCCGACCTTTATTTGTGCTACGATGAGGGAAGCTTCGGGCCCTGGTTCTATTGAAAGGGAAAAGGGTGAAAATTACCGCTGAATTTCCTTGGTTACATACTATATCTAGGAAACATCTGCAGATCTGGTGAATATATTTGAATTACTTGTCCAACATATCTAAAATTTTCTTCTAGTTTACCATTCCTCTAAATTGAAAGGTTTAGACACAGAAGGCGCACATAAATTTTATTAGGTTCTAGTACCTACCATCATAGATATTTGCTGTAATATGCCATCATAGATATTTGCTATAATATGGACAGATGGGCCCACTACCCCGGAAGGGACTACCGTGGGAGAGATGCACGAAGTGTTCCATATCTGCATGTCTCTTCACAATCTAAAGAATTCTGCATGTCTCTTCACAATCTAAAGAATTTTGAAGGGTGCCATATCCCTATGCCTCTTCGCAATGTGGAGGATATTGAATTCTTCCATATCTGCATGCCTCTTGGCAATCTGGAGAAGCTTGAGGTCTAGCATATTTGTATGCCGCTTCACAATCTGGAGAAGCTTGAAGTTTGTCATATTTGTATGCCTCTTCACAACCTGGAGAAAACTGAAGTCTACCATATTTGGAAGCCCATACGAAGGTACTGCATATGAGAGCTGTGGAATAATATAATATAATTGAACATTTCTATGAGCAATGTGTAGGAATTTACAGGGTAAGTTCCACAGAAAGAATACCAAAAGGACACCGCTCACAACCAGATCTCAAATCAATACACCAGTATTTTTGACGTGGTTAAAACCCTCAGAGTGCAAGGAAGGAAACAGTCCACGGCCTGTCCCAACGTGGGTACTACAGGCAATTTATTAATCAAAGAATGAAAATTTACATAAGCTTCTCTCATGCACGGATTACCCGAACAATGACCCTCCATGCGCTTTAAATAGAACTCATGGACCAATCGGGTGTCAAGCCACGGATCAAGTGTCGGTAATACCGAGGTGAGAGTGAACCGTCGGATCACTACATATCGTGACCGTCGGATTGTAAGTTACAAAATGTACAACGGTAAAGAAACACACTTTACCTAACTCTAACCTAACTCTATACTAGACCAAGTTGAACTTAACTATATCCTATGTGTCGGAATATCCTAACATCCCCCCTTAAGAACAACTTGGGATAGGATTGAAGGATTTACAAATATGACACAATAGGAGAAGGAAGGAGGCACTAGAGCCTATCCCCCCTTAGTGACAACTTCCTGAACTCCAAGCATATATCGAAGTTTAGTGAACTTCGCCTCTGTGAGAGCCTTTGTGAAGATGTCTGCAACCTGATCATCTGTTGGACAATATTGCACTTCAAGAACATGGTCATGAATGAGCTTTCTGATGAAGTGCATGTGTAGTTCAATGTGTTTGCTGCGCTGATGCTGGACTGGATCTTTGCATAGCTGAATGGCACTTTGATTATCACAGTGTGGTTGAATGCTGCTGCTCAAAGCCAAACTCTGATAGGATCTGACGAAGCCACAAGGCTTCCTTACTAGCTTCCACGGCACCACGATACTCTGCTTCTGCTGACGAAAGAGAAATGGCAGCCTGTTTCTTACAAGCCCATGTAATAGGTCCTGAACCAAGAGTGAAGACATAACCGGCAGTAGACTTCCGATCATCAGGGTCACCAGCCCAATCAGAATCAGTGAAACCAACTAACAGAGGAGCTGCTTTGGCACTGTAATGAATCCCAAACTGTACTGTACCTCGAACATAACGAAGTATTCTTTTAGCTGCTTTCCAATGACTTTCACGGGGGTTTTGCATAAAACGAGCAACAAGGCCAACAACAAAGGAAAGATCAGGACGAGTATGGGTTAAATACAAGAGTTTTCCGACAAGTTGACGGTATAAGGTAGCATCAACTTCAGGAGAAGTACAAGAGACTGAAAGTTTGACTCCAGACTGAAAGGGAGAAGGGGCTGGCTTACAGTCTTCCATGTGAAAATGACGAAGAATATCACAAGCATACTTGGACTGGGAAAGGAAAATACCCTCTTGGGATTGCAAGACTTGAAGACCGAGAAAATAGTGTAAGTGTCCTAAGTCTGTCATTTCAAATTTCTTTTTAAGGCTGGACTTCACATGGTTTATAAGGTTGGGATCACTACCAGTAAGAATAAGATCATCAACATAAAGAACAAGGATGATAAGAGAGTTGCCCACTTTCTTGGTGTAGACAGTATTGTCAGAATGACACCTAGAAAAGCCAGATTCTAAAAGAAAGCTATCCATTTTGGCATACCAAGCCCGAGGAGCTTGCTTGAGGCCATAAAGGGATTTCTTAAGTCGACAAACAAGGCTGGAGTCTGTTTGTATGAAGCCAATGGGTTGTTCCATATAGATTTCTTCCTGCAAGTCCCCATGCAAGAAGGCAGATTTAACATCCATCTGATGGACTTCCCATTTTAAAGAGGCAGCAAGGGAAAGAACAAGGCGGATAGAGTTCATTTTGGCAACAGGAGAAAGGTTTCAGTGTAGTCAATGCCTTCAACCTGTGAAAAGCCCTTAGCAACGAGACGAGCTTTATGTTTATCAACTTTCCCATCTGGTCCATACTTGGTTCTGTAAACCCATTTACATCTAACAAGTTTGCGTCCCTTTGGTAGAGGAACAAGATCCCATGTATCATTTGTCATCAATGAATGATATTCTTCATTCATAGCTGCTTCCCAATGTGGATGGCCTGAAGCTTCTGCAAAAGTGTCAGGATCATGATTTACTGGAGCTTGAGCCAGTAAAGAAGAGGCTCTTTCAAACTGAGAACGTGTACGTCGCTGATCTGTAGGATCACCGGCAAGATCACCTGCTGCATCCCGAGTAGCACGGACCCATCTTGGAAGTTGAGGATCCTGAGAAGGTGGGGGAGGATTATCATCCTCGCTTTCATCATCTGAAGAAGAAATGTTTTCAAAGATAGAAGAGATAGGAAGAGGTGGCACATCCGCCGGACTAGGCTCGCAGGCCGATTTATTTTCATCAAATTTTACATCTCTTCTAATGATAACATTTTTGGACTTAAATGGAATAAGTCTATAACCTTTTACATCTTCAGAATATCCAACAAAAGTACATTTCTCACTCTTAGGTTCTAAAGCTTTATGCTTTTCATCTGGAATATGGGCCCATGCTTCACTTCCAAACACACGAAAGTGACTTACATCTGGTTTAATGGAACTCCAAGCTTCTTCTGGAGTGATATTCTCTAGAACCTTAGTAGGAGTGCGATTGATTATATAATTTGCACAATTAATTGCTTCGGCCCAAAAACTAAGACTGAGTCCTTTAGATTGCAGCATACAATTAGCCATTTCCTTTAAGGTGCGATTTTTCCTTTCAGCTACACCATTTTGTTGTGGAGTGTATGGAACAGTATGTTGCATTTGAATTCCATTTTCGGTGCAAAAGTTGATGAATGTGTTTTTAACATATTCTCCACCATTATCAGTTCTTAGCTTAAGAATTTGATGTCCAGATTGTTTTTCAACAAATGCTTTGAAGGCCAAAAAAGTGGTAAATACTTCGCTCTTGAGTTTTAAGAAGTATACCCAAGTGCGTCTGGAGAAATCATCAATGAAAGTTAAGAAGTACTTGCAGCCAGAGAATGAAGCAACAGGAAGAGGACCACATAAATCACTGTGCACAAGCTGTAAAGGGGCTGAGGCGTGCCAAGAGGCACGTTTGTCAAAACTGTCCCGATGATGTTTTCCGAGTACACATCCGGAACAAACACCATCTCTGCAAGATACCATAGGAAGACCTGTCACCATATTTTCTTTACATAGATGCTGAAGGGAGCGATAGTTTAAGTGACCAAATCGCTCATGCCAAAGTTTGCTCACTTCATCATTATGAGCAACAAATACTGAGGGAAGATTGGATGACCCAAAGTTGTGAAACTTATACAACCTTTTGGAATCATCAGCAAGACCAGTAGCTAGAATCTGTTTAGGATCTTTTAGATCCTTGATTACAACATCATGAGGTGAAAATTCAACAATTTTACCTTCACCTGAATGAGTTATCTGATAGACAGATAGAAGGTTGCAGGATAAGGTTGGAACACATAATACATCATTAAACTGACCATTGTCTAGATGAACAGTTCCAGTCCCTACAACATTAAGAGATCTATCATCACCAATATATATATTTTTGGTGTTACAATCATTTAAAGAAGAAAACATGGCTTGGTTTTTGGCCATGTGACAAGAGGCTCCAGAATCAATGAGCCACTCATGAGAATGAGAAGAAGAAGAAGATACATTTAATGCATAACCAGACTGAGATGATTGACAATGACATGCAGAAAGTGCCATTCCGGAAGTTGAAGTTGAAGTAGGCTCCACATGGATGTTATGTTTCTTCATTGCGGCTTCCAAGGCTTCCATCTTCTTAAAGCATTTAGATTCTAAGTGGCCATCTCGATTACAAAAGTTACAATGTCTATCAGTCTTCTTCCATTTGTTTTTATTGGTCTTATCATTTTGCTGAAATGATCTTTCATTTTGAGGCTGAAATGGTTTAGGACCATTCTTTTGAGGATATGACTTCTTAGGATTCTTTGAATTTGGTTGCTGCTGGGCGGCTAACGCTTTCGTGGAAGAGTTTCCAAGATTAAGAAGACCAAGGTGTAAGAGTTTTTCTTGTTCTCTTATTAAGGAATCACAAAAGGAGTCAAAGGAAGGGGGCTTGTAGTCTTGTCCTTGACAAATGAAAGCTTCTCTTGTAGAATGGAAAGTGGAAACAAATACAGAGTAGGCTGGTCCCAACTTAGTAAGGATGGAATAAATAAGGTTACCATCTTCTTTCTTAACTTTAACACCTTCCAAGAGATATCTAAGGTTCTTGAATTTGGACAAGAAATCTTCAATGCAAGAAAAATTATTAGGATCCAAAGTAAGCAGCTCATTTTCAAGTTGATGGGCTCTAATTTCATTTTTAATCCCAAAAACTTTAGCAAGTTTTTCTAATGCTTCATGAGGAGTCTCAAGTTCTGCAATGTGGAATCTAAGATCAGGAGAAATAGACATCCCTATCAAACCACGTGCTTGATCTTGTCTATTTTCCCATTTTGCCGCCTTGTCTTCATCTTTTGGTTTCTTCTCTTGGTCTGTGGCTATTCTGAAGAGACCTTTACTTCTAAGTAAATCTTCCATGTAGGCTACCCATTGGAAGTAGTTAGTGCTGTCAAGAATGACTTGGCATGGACTTTCCATTTTTAAAAAAAACTGAAGCTGAAGATGCTGAAAGTAAGTGTTCCAATGGATAGATCTCGAAAAAATAGAAGGTTTAAAAAAAAACGGCTCTGAAAAAGGCTTCCGGATGAAGAAGTTATGGCTTTTTGAAAAATAATTGTTGAAGTTGCCGGCAAAGTGCGCGAATGTGCGGGAATGAAAAAATCCGCCCCCACAAAATGGAGACTTGAACCCAAGACCTCTACTCTCTTAAAATAGCTTTGAACCAATTGATCTATACAAAAAATTTGAGAGAGAGAGAGAGAGAGAGAGAGAGAGAGGGGGGGAGGGGGGGGGGCCTCGGTTTGCGTGCTTGCCTTGAGAAAGCTCTTTTTCCCTACAAAACACAAAACACAAAACCCAACACGAATATGCAAAGAAAAACGAACCTTGCGGCTCGAAGTTAGCTTTAGCCAAAAAACTAGAAATTTTAAAAAAATCTCAAAGTTAGCTTTAGCCGAAAAACTAAATATTTTTCTCAATGTTTCTGATTTTCCGAGATCACACTAAGGTGCAGGGAAAAGAGCATACGCATGAGAAAAATCCTTCCTTTCTGTTTCTGATTTGCCCAGATCGCACAGAGTCGCAGGGCAAAGAGCATACGCAGAAATGAAAGGTATAGATCCGGTTAAAAAAAGGCTAAATAAACTGAGACCGAAATAAGCAGAGAGAAAATAACAGTAAACTGCAAAAAAAAAACACTGTATACCTCCCGATCTGAAAAATGACGCAGCTAGGGCTACCGGAAACCTTTTCGCGTGAAACGAAAGGGGTTCCTCACTGGAACAGATGCTCCGAATGCAACAGAGCAGTCCTCTCGGCCCGAAAGCAGTCATAAACAGCAGATCTAGGAAACGACAGCCGCATGCAGTTCTACCGGCTTCAGATTTGGATCACCAACGGACGCGGCCCTCAAATAGCTCCGATACCATGTAGGAATTTACAGGGTAAGTTCCACAGAAAGAATACCAAAAGGACACCGCTCACAACCAGATCTCAAATCAATACACCAGTATTTTTGACGTGGTTAAAACCCTCAGAGTGCAAGGAGGGAAACAGTCCACGGCCTGTCCCAACGTGGGTACTACAGGCAATTTATTAATCAAAGAATGAAAATTTACATAAGCTTCTCTCATGCACGGATTACCCGAACAATGACCCTCCATGCGCTTTAAATAGAACTCATGGACCAATCGGGTGTCAAGCCACGGATCAAGTGTCGGTAATACCGAGGTGAGAGTGAACCGTCGGATCACTACATATCGTGACCGTCGGATTGTAAGTTACAAAATGTACAACGGTAAAGAAACACACTTTACCTAACTCTAACCTAACTCTATACTAGACCAAGTTGAACTTAACTATATCCTATGTGTCGGAATATCCTAACACAATGTTGTTATAAAATTATTTATTTCAAATTTCAAGAATATTCCTACATCCCTGCGTATCAAATTTTGGAAAATGCTTTGAAATCTGAAATTTAAAAAAAATGCCATTCTCTATTCCTTCTAAATTCTTTAAATTGATTTTTAGTCTTCACTAGAGAAACCCATCTAAACTCAGAATCTGATAATTTTGTGCACTTGTGCATATGATATAACATGGGTTTATATGATGGTAATTCTAAAGTTTGCGTATCCTTTGCGTTGATTTTGATAACATTTTGAAATCCAAATTCAGCTGCCAAGATTTCATTAATGTTAATAACATAGTCGTTGCCTCCACTCGGTACTCTGTACTTGTAATTAGATGTTTTGGTTTTCAATTTACTTTGTACAATCGCTGCTAGCATATTGATATTGTAATGTTGTGGTTTCATTGGCAACTTTAACCATAATGAAGCTAATTTTGTTGCCTGATGGTAACATTCTCAAAATTATAGACAGCAGAGCCATGAACCCGCTCGAGCTAATTTCATTCTTATTTTGTCACACTTAATTGAGTTTATAGAGGGGTTTTTGTGTTTGTAGAACGAATAAGTCATGCTCAAGATTTTCAATTTACTTTGTACAATCGCCGCTAGCATATTGATATTGTAATGTTGTGGTTTCATTGGCAGCTTTAACCATAATGAAGCTAATTTTGTTGCCTGATGGTAACATTCTCAAAATTATAGACAACAGAGCCATGAACCTGCTCGAGCTAATTTCATTCTTATTCTGTCACACTTAATTGAGTTTATAGAGGGGGTTTTGCGTTTGCAGAACGAATAAGTCATGCTCAGGATTTTAGTCTCTTCTACACTGTCAGCGCTGCTTATGGATTTTATGGTCTTGAATATAATCAAGCTTGAAAATCCTCATCACTAATGCTGACGGCCATTGCCATGGTTTGAAGACAAGGTCAAGTCTACGTGCAGAGGGGTAATCCTGACGGAACTTCATTATTGCCAACACTACCTTTTATCCCTCACTGCTTCGGGTCTCTGCAGCAGTTTGGACTTGTTCGAATTCGGAGAGCAATTGTGGTTAGGCTTGCCGATGAAATCGAAGGTATGGCAACTTTAAAACATAAATCACGTCTGTTCTTTTAGACAATTCAATCTGTTTTAGCATTCAAATGATCCTTTACATGTAAAAGTTGTGGATGCCTACAAAATCTGTCATTAAAAGTCTTTAAATTTGTGATACCGATTGAAATTATCCGTATTTCTGCGCGAAGGTGTTATTGAATTCTTTGTCTGGACTTAGGGCTACTTTCACACAATCTGTTATGTTTTCTGTTGAGGAAATCCGAATACTGTAACTTGTTGCGATATTAATTGGATGCTTACCATCTTTCCCCATTCCGATATTCTGATGCATTGCCCTGGTTATAGTTTGTGTACAGTTTCTAGATAGATACAATATTGTTCATCATTTGTTCTAAGTGCATTTTGGTGCTCTTGGATTGCTTTTCCTTTCTCCAAACCTGCGTTTCCTGCATATTTTTATCATAAATTAGATCTGCTATCTGTGGATAGCAACAAGGTTTGGTTTAAATGCTCTTAAGGCATCTTATCACTTATTGGGCATTGGTCTATTTGACAGGTTTGCTTCCATAGACAGCGGCAACCTCCATGCTTTCAAGGAATTGACCTAAAATGAAAGGCAAATCATATTACCCTGCGTCACCATGGTCAGGAAATTCGTAAGGGTGCTAATTTGAGCAGCAACAAACACAAAATGCAGTTTGTTTCCTTGGATTAATAAATGGGGTGGGTCATCACAAAATGCAGTTTGTTTCCTTGGGTTAATAAATGGGGTGGGTCATCTGCTTACGGCAGGGACTACCGGCTGCATGCAGCACTTGTTTATAAAGAAATTTGTATTAAGCCTTTTATTGAGGGTTCCTTTTCTTAATAATTTAAAAGAAGATTTTGTAATTAAGCCGTTACTATTGTAATCATGAGTTGACGTTACACAATTGAGATATATATTGCGTTTTGAATAGGTGATCACCTAAATCGTCTTAACAATACAACTATTTTACATTTTGGAAAGAGAATAAATTGTTCTTCAATGAAAATTTTCTAACCTTTTTAAAGTGAATTTTTTTATCACAACTTCTTCATAATTTTTTATACCAAAATTAAAATGTTTGAAAAATATATATATAATTTTTTATTTTAGATATTTTAATTCATTTCATAAAATAACATTATCAATCATTATTTTAATTTACAATATTCATTTAATAATTTAAAATTGATATAATATGTTTATTTTTATCATAAGTCTATCTTTGGAAATTTCCCAACAGATCTAGTAGAAGGGGATCACTTCCCATCAACTTTATAATATCCCTAATTTTAATTATATGAGAAATAATTAGATGTACTTCAAAAACAAAACTAAATTACGTTACCTCCCGAAAACAGTTACAGAACTGTTGTAATCTGATTATTCATCGGAAGAGATCTTACCACCTCAAACCATTTCGCATAGATGCATCGAACTTTATTATATGGAGAGATACCTGATTAGCCCGGGGGCTTGTGTTCTTGGTGCAGGGTTTGATAGATGCCATTACCTTAGATAAAGTTCGAGTGCAGGAGTACTGTATTTTTTTGGAGAATTTTTCGTCTTGCTTCAGACACTTCACATCATATTCTGAAATTTGTTTGGAATTTATGGGAATGATTTCATTAGCCAGTTTTCAAAAATTAATTGTTTATGGATTAAAAAAATAAGGATTGACACAAATAATTTCACCCTAGAAATTCCATAGTTAGAATTTTTTGGATTCAATCATTATTGGGAATGGTTTTCTCCTAAACTTCTAGAGGCAATAGTTTTAGTTTTACCCTGAAATGTTAGAAATGAGGTGATGTATGCATTCTTTCATCCTCGAACTTGGATTTTATAGATGATGAACCTTCTGCTTGGACAATGAAGGCACATGAAGATCTGCAGAAAGCTCTGACGCGGGTGTAAGTGAAATATTACGATCAATTCAAGCAGGTAGATTTGGTCTTGTTGCCAACACTACTGGTGGAAGCAGACGGAGCAAAGATAATTTCTTGAAAAGTTTACAACGGTTTTGTGCATTAAAAATAAAGAGTCCATACTATTTTCTTGAAAAATATTTTCAAAGAATGGTGTGCATAAAAATATAAAGAATCCATGTTATTTTCTTGAAAAAGATCTTGTGTATAAAATATAAAAAAAACATGTTATTTTTCCTGAAAAAGTTTATATGATTTTTATGCATAAAAATATTAGTTAATCATGTTATTTTCTTGAACAAATTTGCATGATTCTTATACATTAACAAATAGATTAATCATACCAGTTTTTTTAAAAGGTTTGCATAATTGTTATGCATAAAAAATGATAGGTTAATCATACTACTTACTTGAAAACATTTGCATGATCATGCTATTTTTTGGGAAAAGATTACATGAATTCTTATATAAAAAAGATAGTTAATCATATTATGTTCTTGGATAGTTTTCATTGCTCTTATATACAAAGAGGTATAATTAACCATGTTATTTTCTTTCAAAAATATTTTTTAGAAAAAAAAAAACAAGAAACTTTCAAGAATTCTTGTTATCTATATTTATCATTTCGAAAAAACTTAAGTGGGTTGAAATATAAATTTACTGTGTTAATCTCTTTGAAAGGATTGCATGGTTTGGCTTTTGTTTTGAAAAGATTTCAAAAAGAAGTTTGTTGTGGATAGAAAGATAAGTAAACTGAGGTTTTGTAATTGCATACACATCATTTATTCACATGCAGAGTAACATAAACATGGTTGCATATAATTTATTCACATGCAAGGTAACATAAACATGGCTTTACATAAACATTGTTACATGTCATTTATTCGCATGTAGGGTAACATAAACATAGATACGGATACAAGTCATGGCTTTACATAAACATGGTTACATGGTTGCATATCATTTATCCACATGTAGGTTAACATAAACATAGATACGGATACAAGTCATGGCTTTACAGTTGATGGATACGAGAGATTTTATGCATTTAATTAATGCATATGAATAGACATGTTTTATAATCTTTATGCATTATATTTAGTGCATAGGTGATGTGGATGAGAAAGAAAGACTTCTTTTATAGTTTTATATATTTTAACTCATGAAAACACATTCTTTATATGTTTATTCATTTATTTATTTATTTAATACAAGATAAGTAAGCGTTTCTATTCCTTTATTAATGCAATGGAAATATGAAAATTAGACGTGAATTGTAGGTGCATTGTAGGTATGTGATGAGAATAAAAACAATATTTTAGTTGTATTTTCTATTATTAACCAGTTTTATTACATTGGTATATACACAAATGGTTTTTTCCTTGATTATGCATGTAAAAGTAAAATATTAAATATAAGTTGAATATTGTTTATGATTTCTTGCAAGTGGAGATGCATATAAAAGTAAAAGATTACTGATGATATTTTAAAGTTATTATGCATGTGAAAAAGGGTGAATGTGAGAATATGTTATTATGCATGTGAAAAAAAGTGAATGTGAGAATATGTATAACTCACAAAAGGTCATTAGTCATGAATAGTAGATATTGATTAGTTGGAATAGATAAATGTATATTTTACCTAATCATGATGTTAGAGTTGTTGACGATAGTAATTGTAGGAAATAATCGTGACTCATGTTTAATTTATTCTTTTTGTAACAATTTAAAGATGAATCATGATAATTGACACTATGGAAGGAAATGAGGTCATTTCCTTGACTATTGATTTATGTAGAGTGAAGGATGATCAAATGTACTTTGCAAGGCGTAACTTGCTACAAGAAGCAATCGTGCCATGAAAATATTGTGCTTGTGAAATGTAATGTGGTGTAAAGTGTTTGAAGGAACATGACATCATATTGAGTGTATTGATCTCTAGATAATCATGTTTTAATTTAAAGATTATATTTCCTTGGACAAGCGATGGACCTACTTCCATATTGTGCTTGTGAAATGTAATGTGGTGTAATGTTTTTGAAGGAACATGACATCATATTGAGTGTATTGGTCTCTAGATAATCATGTTTTAATTTAAAGATTATACCCCTACTTCCATTGGGTGACGGGTGAACTTTCTCATAAAATGTATAATAAAACAATAAATGTTTTTTTTTGGTTTTTTCCTTCATGTTTTCCAAGGTATGTAAGTGTCCATTTATGTGTTTGTATAGACTCCCCTACTTCCATTGAGTGAGGGGTGAACTCTCTCATAAAATGTATAATAAAATAATAAATGTTTTTTCTGGTTTTTTCCTTCAAGTTTTCCATGGTATATAAGTGTCCATTTATGTGTTTGTCTATTCTATTATTTGATAATTAAGTGAATAATGTTAATGATGCAAAGTTATAGCAGGATGCATTATGCTAATAAGCTGCAATCATGGTCATTACTTCATAAGATTAGCTATTCCTTTTCTAAGGTTACTTCACTTAATGATCATGATTATATTACTTCATTATTAGTATAAGAATATGGGATAAGTCTGGTAGAAATTTCTAATCCCGTGTATGTTTGCATAAGGTCTACGGAGGGATATTACAAGGGGTATAAGAGAAAAGGTTGCAACACTCACGCCTATGGGTTATGCAAAAACGATAAGGAGGAGAGGTATAACGTTATTGGATATAAGCTCAAGTACGAAACTAACAAAATTATATGGAAATTTATGCAATAGACTGTATTTAATATGAGATGTGTGATGGTGTTAATGACTACATTAAAGAATGATAGTGTTAATGATTGATTTGAAGAATAATTTTACTCATGGCATTTGATTCTTTATATGGATAAAAGAAAATTAGAAATTCAATTGCATTGGTTGTAGCTAAATCATGAATAATTTTGAATACACACACTATAAATAGTGATATTGTAGATTAACTAGCAACCTTTGTATGCATATTTTTATGATAACATTTAAAGGAGAATTAAAAGAAAAATGCTTATAGTTGAAATGCATTTCTTACAAGAAAAGAATGGATGTATGCATCGCTTTCTCAATAATGAAAAAAAATGTGATAATAAAATAATGTAGAAATGCAATGGTTTCCTTGAAGTGGATAATAGTATGTTTAAAAATACATTAAGAGAATCCTCTTGGATGTTGAGAATAAATAATGAGTCAAGTGGTGGGTCTGAAGTATAATGGATAACAATCGATTGTGTCTTGTCATGGATTTTGATTGAGTTTATGATAGTTTGGTAGCATTGACTATTTTAGTATATTTCACTAACCCTTATGAGTTAGTATTGTATGACATCATCATTGGAAATTGTAGTACTAATAAATTGTATGCAATCTGTTGACAAACTATTAAAATTATGTTCAAATCTGTATTCAAATATACATGATCATTCAATGTTTTATTGTAGGCCATCATAAACAATATGATAGTGGTAATCCATACTAATATTATTCAATTAATGATGGCAATATGTGTTTGATTCTATTTATAATTTCTAAATTGTTATGAACACTTATTGACTAATGATAAATTAGTTTTCTTATATGATTAAAGCTTTTTATATGCTTTTATGCATATGCAAGAAACTGTAACAACTATGGAAGTGGATAGTGTCTTTTCATGGATTTTGATTGAGTTTATGATAGTTTGGTAGCATTGACTATTTTGTATGCTGCACTACCCCTTATGAGTTAGTATTGTATGACATCATCATTGGAAATTGTAATACTAATAAATTGTATGCAATCTGTCGACAAACTATTAAAATTATGTTCAAAGTTGTATTCCAATATACATGATCATTCAATTTTTTATTGTAGGCCATTATAAACAATGTAATAGTGGTAATCCATACTAATATTATTCAAATAATGGTGGAAATATGTGTTTTTGTCTATTTATAACTTCTAAATTGTTATCAATACTTACTGACTAATGATAAATTAGTTTTCTTATATGATTTCATATGAAAGAAACTATAACAACTATGAAATTGGATATTTGTTTAACCATACATAAGCATGGATGTAAATTCTTGAATGATATAAAGAAACTAGGTCATGATAACCAATAATAGTGACTAATAGAAATACATTGTTATGTTAATAATAAGAGTAGAAAGAAAATGGGTTGTGCCATTTCATATGAACATGCATAAATGATAAATGGTGTGATAAGGGAAGAAAATATTATTTGACAGTTTACTAACATGTTCTACAAACTTAATAATAAAAATAGTAGTAGGCAGATGTTGCTAATTACATTTTTTGCTCAAACTTTACACATAACAATGTAGTTCTACAATTCAATGATTCAGTGATGGTATTAGTATGAATAAACTGTGCATATAAAAAATATTTTATTTTCATCCTTTAGAAATTCATCCAATATGTGTGAATATTACAGGTGACACTACATATTAAACCTAATCAATTAAGTCCATTATGTTATGGAATTGTGGTGTCTTTATTGTCATTACCAATCAAAATATAGATGGAGTTTTGAATCAGTTGGCATTACTATTTTTCTTGACTAGAAAAGTCCGTGTGATTGAATTCAAATTATTAATGTTGCATAATAAGTCATGATTGAATGCATGCACATAAATTTTCATTTTTCATCAACTAGAACTATGGTGAATGTAAATGATTCGATCAGAATGGATATATCTTTTAGAAGGTCCTAATCCCTTAGTTATTATTTTGGAAAACATCTTCATGGAAAACTTTTTTTTAAACATTCTTGGATATAGTGTTTCGAAGATGTATCCTTACTTGATATTCTTACTCTTAATGCATGGAAATCTAAGTGAAATATTTATAGGACCAATACCAAACATTAATGCATTTGAAAATTGAAATGCATCTTGAGTATATTTAACAAGATGTTTTGTAAATAACATGATTTTGTGAAGAGTATGGTTTTATGAAGTACACTTGTGACTAATGTTATTAGTATGTTAAACAGAGGTAGCTTAATGTAAGCATAGTGAAGAAACTAAGATTTTGTCAATTTGCAATTGCAAATGTGAAGGTATAATGTTTACCGTTATGACATGGAATATTTGTGCATAGAAGATATAATGATATTTTTCTAATTTCCATGTTGATTATTATGTGGAAATTTTGAAATGAACAAAATAGTGTGACATAAGATGTTTGTCATGATTCCTGTGAATTTTTGGATTTTGAGGGGTGCCCTGATTGAAGGAAAAAACCATGAGGATGCTCTAGTAGTAGGATCTGAAACTTTTCAAGGAATCATGAGCTAGTAGGAATCATAAGCAATGATTGGAAAATGCTTCAAGGAAACATTTGATGACAATGGAAATCAAATTATGACTTTCATTTTTATACAGATTAACAAATAATGTCAAGGAAAAGTAGTACATCCATTTTAAAATTAATTTTATGATTTTATAAGATAACACATTGCTGAAAACCTGAAAAGTAAAGATTCTTTATGAGAAATTAAGAATTTATCTTGTTGATAAATTGAAAGTGTTTTATTGTTGTCGGGAATATTAGAGGATGCACCACATGAGAGGTTAGACTCTTAATTGCTAGGAAATAATGAAAAATCAGTTATGGTCCATGAAGGAACAATAAAATTCCTCCAATTGTCCAAAAGGGATGACCTTGTTTGGTTGATATGACTGCCAAAAGCTAACATGATTGGAGATAAATTTCATGGGTGGATGATGTATGAAATAGAATATGGGAGATAAAGGAAGTATAAATTTAAATGTGCCAATGGGAGATAAAGAATGGACATGTACCCTAATCTAACATGATGCTACTTGGGTTGAGGAGGTGTAAATTTGTGAGGGATGGAGATTAGCACTCAATGAGGAACTACTAGAATGGTAGTTTGAGGGTTTACTCTATGGTATTTCCCATCTTGTGCATGTTTATAGAAAGAAGCTAAGATAGTATGCACTTTGTGCAGTTATGACTACTTTGAGTATTTCAGTGATTTGAGAGCTATGTGCTCTTTGAATACTTGCATAAGTACTATGGTAAATGCTAGATAGTTGAAAATATTATGATTAAAAACAATATTATTATAACTGAGAAATACTCATGAGATTCAAAACACCATGGGGTGCTTTCCAAGGAGGTTGATAAACCACCCAAGATGACAGATATTTGGCCAATGAACCACGTTTGGAGTGCTTTCCACAAGTGATAAGCCACCTATAATTAAAATATTGTGTGAAGTGGCCATGGTTTCCAAGAGTATTGGAAATTAACAATAAGGTTTTATAAATATTTTGTTTTTGTTGTTACGAAACTGAAGAATGCCTAAAAGGTTGAAAGTAAAAATTGAAAATTTTCATAGTTATAAATATTTATGATTATTAATAAAACATTATTGTTTTTTCGTATTGGTATTCCTAAAAAACAAAATCCTTCATTTTCAAGGAAAGCGACCCCTTTTGGTTGTTTTGGCTATAAAACTATCATGACTTGAGATAAATGTCACGAGTAAAATATCTAAATAGGAGATTGTGAAAATTAAAAATAATCTAAATAAAATGATAAATTTCTAGTGGGAGATAAAGACTAGGCGAACAAGTGAAAATGACAAGAGGAAGAAAAGATGAACATAGAGGACAATGTTATCCTTAATGGGGGAGAATGTAATACCCATAATTTTAATTACATAAGAAATAATGTGATGCCGTCCAGAATCAAAAGACAATTAGGTTACCTCCAAGAAATAGTTACAGAATTGTTATAACTAAACTATTCATCAGAAAAGATCTTATTGGCTTAAGACATTCTGCATAGATGCTTCAAAATTTATTTTCTAGAGGGATACTTGATAAGTACAGGGGCTTGTATTCTTGATGTAGGGTTTGATCCATGTCATTTACTTGGATAAAGTATCCCTCTAAATACAGGGGCTTGTATTCTTGATGTAGGGTTTAATCCCTGCCATTTACATGGATAAAGTTAGAGTGCATGACTATTGTATTTTTTTTTTGAGAATTATTCATTTTCTTTAAACACTTCACATCATATTCCAAAATTCATTTGAAATTTTGTGATTCAGTAATTTATGAGAATGATTTCGTAAGGAAGATTTCAAAATTCAATTGTTTATGGATAAAGAAAGGAGTATTGGTGCACATGATTTCACCCTAGAAATCCTAGAGTTGGAATTTCTTAGATTCAATAATTATTTACGTGTACAAATTCACCCTGAAATTTTAGAAGCGGGGTTATACGTACATTCTTCCACCCTAGCAATGGGGTTTCATAGATGATGTACCTTTTTCTTTCATAACGAAGGGATATAAATATTTGTAGAAAGCTTTGATGCAGGTGGAAGCCACTAATTGAGATCAATTTAAGCAGGTAGAGCCTTGTTGCCAAAATTACTATTGGAAGCAAAAGGAGAAAAGGGAAGACTGTTGAAGACAAAGGTAAGTTTACTATGTGTTAATCTCTTGAAAAAATTGCAATGTTTTTGTGCATAAAAAGATAAAGAATCTATAATATTTTTTAAAAATATTTTCAGGATAAAAATCCATATTATTTTTCTGGAAAAAAAAATCATATAAATAGTGGAAATAAAAATATAAAGAATCCATGTTATTTTCTTGAAAAATATCCCATACAAATATTTTGCATAAAAGAATAAAAATCCATGTTATTTTGCTTGAAAAGGTTTTGCATGATTCTTATGCATAAAACGATATGTTAAATACATTATTTTCTTGAAAATATTTGCATGATTTTTATACAGAAAATGGATAGGTTAATCATGCCATTTTTTGAAAAGGTTTGCATGATTCTTAAGCATAAAAAATATAGGTTAATCATGATATTTTATTGAAAAGATTTGTATGATTCTTATACATAAATATATATGTTAATCATGCCATTTTCTTGAAAAGACTTTCATGATCCTTATGCATAAAAATGATATGTTAATCATGATATTTTTTTGAAAATATTTGCATGATTTTTATGTAAAAAGATAGGTTAATCATGTTATCTTTTTTGAAAAGGTTGCATAAATTCTTATGCATAAAAAGATAAATTAAAAATGTTATTTTCTTGGAGAGTTTTCATGATTGTTGTATGCAAAGAAGTATGGTTAACCATGCTATTTTTCTTTAAATTGATTTCTTGAAAAAAATCATGAATTCTTGTTATAAATGTTTATTTTCCCAAAAATATTGCATGGTTTTTTTGGTAGAAAGATAAATTTATTGTGTTAATCTCTTTGAAAAGATTTTATATAGTTTTTGTATTGAAAAATATTTCAAAGATAATTTAGCTACATTCTTGTGTATAGAAAGATATTTTAAGCGTCTTGTGTATAGAAAGATATTTTAAGCGTGGTGATTTATTGAATAGATGAGGTTTTGTAATTGCATGAACATCTTTTATTGACATGCAAGATAATATAAACATAGTTGCATTTGAGATACAAATAAAAGCCATGGCTTTAGAATTGCATACACATTCATATTACAAGTGATTATTATATAGTTACAAGTGGTATTTTAGTTGGAATAAGGATGGATAGCATTGGATGGAATTAGGTTTTGTAATTGCATGTACATCTTTTATTGACTTGCAAGATAATATAAACATGGTTGCATTTGAGATATAAAAGCCATGGCTTTAGAATTGCATACACATTCATATTGGAAGTGATTATTATAAAGTTAGAAGTGGCATTTTAGTTGGAATAAGGATGGATAGCATTCAACTAATCCATACGAATAGGCATGCTTGATAATCTTTAGGAATTCTATTTAGTGCATATTTGATGTTGATAATAAAACATGTTTTTTATAATTATATGTATTTTAAGTATGTGAAATGTGAATAGAAACACATATTTTATATGTTTATGCATTTATTTGATGTAAGATAAGTAGGTGTGATTTTATATGCATTTATTAATGCATTGGAAATCTGAAAAATTAAACATGTGTTGTAAGTATGTGTATTAGAATAAAAACAACAAGATTTTAGTTGTATTTTCTATTATTAATCAAATTTATTATTTCTGGTACAAACAAGAATGGTTTTTTACTTGATGATGCATGTAAAAGTAAAAGATTAAAGATAAATTTTAATATTATTTATGCATGTGCAAGGAAGTGGTCTTGCACTTGGAGATGCATGTAAAAGTAAAAGATTAAGGATGATTTTTTAATGTTATTATGCATGTGCAAGAATTAGTAAACGCGGGAAGATGTATAACACATCGAAGGTTATTAGTGATGTAGAGATTGATTAGTTGGGTTTTTATAAATGACTATTTTACCTAATCATGATGTTAGAGTTGTTGATGATAGCAATTGGAAAGAATCATGACTCATACAAAGAATCGATTGATTGTAACAACCAAAAGATGGATGATAACTAACACTATTGAAGACAATGATGTCATTATGCTTGACTATTGATTTTTTTAGAGTGAAGGATCATCAAACACAAATTACAAGGGGTCAATTACTATAGGGAACAACCATGCCACAAAGATATTATGCTTGTGAAATGTGGGGTAAAGTGTTTGAAGAAACATGCCATCATGTTGAATGTATTGAACTCTAGATAATCACGTTTGAGTTTAAAGATTATATTTTACTCTAAAATTTCAACAATGGGCAAGCGATGGATTCCCTTGCTTCCATTGAGTGAGGGGTGAACTTCATCACAAAATGTTTAATAAAGTAAACATTTATTGGCTTTTCCCTTTCAGGTTTCCAAGATATATTAGTGTCCATTTATGTGTTTTCCTATTATTTTATTTGATGATATTTCTACCTTACATGATGTTGAAACTTACATAATCATGAATGTGTTATTAACTATTGTTTTTTGCTAAAGCAAGAGTCAAACTTTCTATTAACTTGTGACTGAAAATATGTTACATAAGTTACAACAAGCATTAAGATGAAGTTGTTCCTCCCACAAAGGGAAGAATTAAATCAGACCTTAGTGCCCATACAATATTTCATGCGCCGACAAAACATTTAACAAACTTGAAGAAGGAATATAAATTGTATCCAAGAGGTTTCCGGCCCACTGAGATTTTGTGAATTGGGACCCACTAACTTGCTCGACAGCCTATAGCCATTGATCTACTCCCTCCTGATCAAACGACCTGGGGCCATATCGCATGGAGCAAAAGCTAGAGGTATACCCGTTCGATGAGGGTGGTATTCACTCTCCACCCCAATCCACGTATTGACAGTTGAGTGGCATCGCGTGCTATTCATAGATACCACTTTTGGTATTGAGGGTGCCCGAAAAAGGTGGTTTACCGGAGGCTGTTTTGACTTTTTCCTGGACCCACCAACCTGCTCGTTGGCTGAGATTTCGTGAATTGGGACCCACTAACTTGCTCGATAGCCTATAGCAATCAATTTGCTCCCTCATGATCAAACGACCAGGGGCCATATTGCATGGAGCAGAGGCTCGAGATATACCCACGTGATGAGGGCGGTATTCACTCTCCACCCCAATCCACGTGTTGATAGTTGAGTGGCATCGCGTGCTATTCATAGATACGACTTTTGGTATTAAGGGCGCCTGAAAATGGTGGTTTACCAGAGGCTGCTTTGACATTTTCCCGGACCCCCCAACCTGCTCGTTGGCCTGTAGCGTTTGATTTGCCTCTCCATGATCCCACAGGATACCCATCTGATGAGGGTGGTAATCCCTCTCCTCACAGAGCCACGTGGTGGACAGTGAGTGGCTTCATTTGCTGTTCTTGAAGACCGTTTCAGGTTTTAAGGGTGCCCAAGGACCTGGAAACCACTCTAACCCACTATGGCACCAAGCCACTATGACTTTGTGTTTGTTTCCCTCCTTACTTCTGAGCCTTCTATTGGGACTGCATGTTACCGTGTGCCTGGTTACCCATTCTTTAGCCCAGCTTCCAATGGCACCAATGCAAAGGCAAACCATGGTGATCTCATTCGAGACTTGCAAGTTCCCAAACACTGTGTATTTTTCTAACATGCTCTGATTCTTCATTGGTGAAAGGTGATAGTCAGTTTCCCTGTCTGTTCTGGTATTGCTCCATGTCTGTGAGGGCCCAAGATGTACAACCTTCACGCATTTGGCTATCTGGTACCTCCTCCCACTTGCAGCAAATGTTATTTCATTTGCATCCTACCCCTTCATTGGCTAGCCAATCTGCTACACTATTGGCTTCCCTACGAGCATGCATGAAACTGAGAGTTCTTAGAATTCTCAGGTGTGATTGAATTCTGTGATAAACCTGTAGAAGCCTCCAGTGTCTTGAGGTTTTATCTGGAGCCTTTCTTGTGCCTATTCGCTTGACCGAATTGATTACTAACTACGAGTCAGCCTTGATAATAACATTATGTGTATTTTGAGCTATTAGAATCTCCAATCTTTGCTCCATAACCATGAGTTCAACCATATTATTGGTTGCTTTTCCAGATGATTGTGAAAGATGACTTTTATGTTGCCTTCCTCATCTCTTATGACTCGTCCATAACCAGCGTATCCAGGGTTACCTTTTGAGGGTCCATCTATGTTGAATTTTAAAAAACCTTGTGAAGGGGTTTACTAGAAAGCCTTTCCCTCTGAAGTATACTTTGTGGTATGATTTAGGCTCTGAGGGATATGTGTCTGAAGTTCCAACCTTTCCAGAATGCGAGCCTCTCTATGGCCAGTGTGCTTTCCTATAGCACCACCACTAAGGGTGTTGATCGTCGCCTTGAGATGTTTTAGGATTAGCGCAATGATGCTTCTAACTGGGCCATTTTTTTCTTTGAAGATCCTGTTGTTGTGCTCTTTCCAAACATTCTAGTTTAAGAACCCTGGAATTAGAGCCCAGGCTATGTTTATTGTCTCATTTTTAGAGAAATCTCTTCTCCAATTTTTCAACGTAATCGTTATATTATTTTCATTCCTATCTGTTTGCTTGAAGACATCTACTACCTAGTCCCATAGGGTTGATGTGTAGGAGAAGAGGTTGAGAAGATGATTTATGGTTTCCTCCTGTTGGCCGCATAGGTGACATCTTGAGGGGCCAGCAAAACCTCTGTTTCTTAGATTTTTCCAAGTTAGAATTTTGTCTTGTTGAACCAACCACCTGAATAGTTTGATCTTCATCCAATGTGGGTTATTCCATAGGTCTTTCCATGATTTGTCAGTGTTTGGAAAGTTAAGACCTGTGGCTATTCTTTTGGCTTCTTTGAGGTTGAAAACTCCCTGATTATTGCTACCCCATTTTAATAGGTCATCTAAAGTTGAGGTTAAAATTTGTCTCTTTTCCAAAATAGTTGCCAGAGCTTCAGCTTGAGTTTTCAGCGGAGTCAGCTCATTGTAGTCTGGTAGCTTCTAGAATCTCCATTTGTCATTGTCCCTTGACTGATCCCAATAGTCACTCACTTTCTTTAATCCTTCATTAATGGTATCAGTTTGGATTCTTGCTAATTCCTCTCTACTAAGGTTACCTTCCTGCTATCAATTTTCCTCCCAGAACCAGGCTAGATTTCCATTTTTGATCTCCCAGAAACTATGTTTTTGAACTAAAGCTCTGTTCTCCCACGCCTTGTTCCATATATGGGAACCTTTTATGTGTCCCATCATTCTTATGAGTTCCATTTCTTACCAGTTCATAGCATATTTTTTTTCCAGAGTTTCGCCTAGGGTTTTTGTATTTCCTTTAGCCTCTCCATAACAGTTTTGCTCCCAAAACTTTGTCTAGGATATCTGGGTCATGTAGACCCAAACCACCATGTGATTTGGGTTTGCAGATCTTATCCCAAGCAACCAAAGCTCATTTCCTTTTCTCTTCCCCTTTTCCCCAGAGAAAGTCTCTATGAATATTTGAAAGTCTCTATGAATATTTCTGATTTGCTGAAGGACTCCCTTTGGAGCCGGAAGGACTGATAGCATTCATATTGGGATAGTTTGAAGTATTGCCTTAGTGAGGACCAACCTTCCTTCTAGGTTCAAGGCTCTGCTTGTCCACTTGTTGACCTTGTCTTTCAATTCATTTGTTACAGACTCCCAGATGTCCTTGTTTAGCAGTTTGCACTGTGTGGAATTCCAGATACTTTGAGGGAAGTGAATCTCTTTGAAAGCCTAGAATTCTGGAGAGATTTCTTTGAATAGAAATATCAGTATTGAAAAAAAAGATCTTTGATTTTGAGAGGTTTACCTCAGTACCTACTGCCATTGCAAACTCATACAGAATTTGCTTGAATGCTTTGGCTTCCTTGACTATTGGAATGCCCTGTAGCATAGTATCATCCACAAATTATTGATGTGTCACAGTGTCTCTGTTGTGTGTGAGTCTTAGTCCCTGTATTCTTCCTTCCTTCTTGGCAGGAATGATTGCTCTACCCAACCCTTCCATCATGAGAATGAAGAGGAATGGGGAGAGAGGATCTCCTTGTCTAAAACCTCTCGAAGGCTTGAAGGTTCTAGATGGAGAGCCATTGAGAGGAATTGAAAAACTGGTCATGGTAACAAGAGCCATAACCCACCTTATCCAATTGTGGTCAAAACGATATGCTTTGAGTACAGCCGTTATGTAAGCCCAACTTAGTTTATCATAAGCTTTTGCTATGTCAAGCTATATTATCATTCCTGCTTGTTTATTGATTTTGAGGGAATGTACCACTTCATGAGCTTGAATTATGTTATTGAGAATTTGCCTCCCTTCCACATAACCCATTTGTTCCTCTGACACCAAAGTTGGGAGGAGGGGTTTGAGTCTGCTCGCAATGACTTTGGAAATGATTTTGTACACCGCATTTCATAATGCAATGGGTCTAAACTTGTCAGGAGAGTTGGCTCTTTCCTGTTTGGGGATTAAGGTAATGAAGGATTCATTAAGCACCCTCAGAATTGATTTAGAGTTTCTTGAGTCCTCCGCTACCTCCAAAATGACATGTTTGACAATCTTCCAACATATTTTGAAGAATTCCACATTGAAACCATCTGGGTCTGGAGCGTTTCCATTTTTCATATCTCTGATAACTTCATTAACCTCTTCTTTCATCACTGGCTTGTTGAGATTATGATTGTCTTCATTGGAAACAAGCTTAGGAATGTGCTGAGTGAATCTTCTCATGATTTGGGATCTGTCTGTTGTGGTTTCCTTAGCAATGCTTTGAAAATACTAGACCAGTACATCTTCCATTTCCTCATGAGTATTTTTCTCCATTCCTTGAGAATCTATGAGTTTCAAAATCCTATTGTTAGTCCTGTCTACTATGGTGGATTTGTGAAAGAATTTGGTGTTTCTTGCCCCTTCCTTAATCCATTGTACTCTGCATTTCTGTCTCCAAAAGATCTCCTCTTGGAGACATCTGTTGTCCCATTCTTGTTGAAGAGAGTTGGCTAGCTCTTTTCTTTCCTCTGTGAAGCCTTCAATGATGAGAATTTGGTTAATTTCCTGTAATTTCTTTCCCACTTCTCCTTTAGCTTTGAAGATATTGCCAAACTCATTTCTATTCCATTCTTTGAGTTTTCTCTTGATGTGTTTGAGCCTGAGATGTAGAAGGAACATCTTTGTGCCTTGGGAGTGCAACTCTTCTTTCCACCACTTCTCAATGTTTGTGAGGAAATCAGAGTGAGTGAGCCAGACATTCTCAAACCTGAAGGGTCTGTTTCTTGGTGTATCAGTTAAGGAAGCTTCTAGCTGGATGGGCCAGTGGTCTGAGCCTCCAAAAGGGAGGATGAACGCTGTCAGGCTTCGTCCAGTGAGCAGAAGTTCTTCTGAGATTATGAATCTGTCTAATCTTGAGGCTACTTGGGTAGTACCCCCTCTTTTGTTATTCCATGTGAAGATGCCATTACTTGTGTCCATATCCACTAGTCTCATATTGGTGAGGAAGTTCTGGAAGGCAACTGAGTCTCTACCAAGTGTTCTGGTTCCCCCTTTTTTTTTTCTGTGAGAGATTTAATCATATTAAATTCTCCCTCTATAATCCAAGGTATTGCTGGGTGTCTTTGCTTCATTTCATCTAGAGAGGAGAGGAGTCTGATTTTATCTTCTAGTAGTTGACGGCCGTAGACATTGGTGATCATGTAACATTCTTTGTCCTCCACAGGTTGAATAATCAAAGAAAGGTGGTGTCTTGACGCCTCTGCATCAAGTATACCAAATTTCTAAGGATTCCATAAAGTGAGAATTCCACCAGCTGAGTTAGTTGCTTTGACTTCAAGATACTCATATTTAATTAACCATTTTCTATGCTTTTCTCTAATCTTCTCTACTGAGCATTTGGTTTCCTGTATGAACACCATGTCTAATTTTTTTTCTTTGATTCTGTTACTTAAATTTATTTATTTTCTTCTACTCCCTAGTCCTCTAATGTTCCAGGTTGTGAGCTTCATTGAGCGGGGTTTATAAAGGATTAGCTGGAGAGATCTTTCATCTTGCCTGAGTCAATCATGAGTTTTCCACATTCTAGCAATAGTTCTTTCTATCTCTTCCTTCCTCTTTTCTTACCTGGGTTTTTGGCGGATTTTCCTAATATTAATCCCATTGATGTAACCCCTCTATTTTCTTGGTTATCATGGCCTCTTTTGACTCCTAGAGCTTTTTGATGTGACTTGTTGAGGAATAACTGTTGCACCCTATCAACTTCCTCCTGAGGTAGAGAGTTAATTCCTTTGTTGCTTCCTTGTTCTAGAAACTTTTCTAGTTCAAGGTTCTCCCTCTCAAGGATCTCCTATAAGTCTTGGTCCTCAGTACCACTTTCACTTAGGGTGATATCTTGGTCCCTTTCTAGATCCATGGTACTTAGTGGGTCCATTTTGTTTTCATTCCATTCCTGTGTGATATCCATGCTAGCCTCTTTTCCTTTTCTGCTTTGTTGGTCCTCTTGTTTCTTTTGTATTCCTTCCTCTTCCACTTCATCCTCTAAAATTTCTAAACTATTGTGACTTGGTCCTTTGCTCTCAGTAAGTTTCTTTTGGGTCTTTTTTCCCCTTTCTTTTTGTTCTTCTCCCACTTTTGTAAAACCTATAGGGTCTTTTCCTTTGTTGGTTTTTTGGTGTTCCTCCCTTTTATTAAAAGGGCAGTCTCTGATAGGTGTCCATGTTCATGACATTTGCGACATATGAATGGTATGTGTTCATAATCAACTGCCTGAACCCATTCCTTATTATACTCTTCTAGGATGACTTCATCTGGAAGTGCTCCTAATAAGTCCATATCTACACATATGCGAGCAAAGGAGGTATATTTTCCTCGCAGAGTCACCTATGATATCTTTATGAAATGACCTAATTTGTTACCTATAGCTTTTAAAGATTCAGACATCCAATAATATAAAGGTAAGGAGTATAGTCTAATCCATACCAGGACCGATGTGAACATTTCTCACTCTAAAACAAAGTTCGATGGCCAAGGTTGCATATAGAGACCAGCAGCCGCATAGAAGTATGGTCCTCCTTCAAAAACTCTGTCCTTGTCCTCCAGGTTCATGAATACTACAGTGAAAAAACCATTGGATCCAAGATGTATCTTTAACTCTCCTTTTCGTTTCTAGGTGTTTTTTTATCCAAGTGCACAACACTCTCTCCATCGGCCAGATGCACATAAACTTGCAGATGATCACATAGGTTGTCATATGATCCCTATGCTATAGTAGAGCTGGATCATTTAGGATTACCCGTGGTTTAATGTTGGACTTTGGTTTGCAGGGCCCCATCTTAGCTCTATTCTCAGATCCCTGACTGTTGTCTTCTATTTTCTCCTCCTGTCGGACCTCCTCGTGGGTCCCTTCCTTTTCATGTGGTTTGCTACCTTCTCCCTTATGGATGTCAGAAATTTTTGTCTTGTGCTCCACGGAGCTTTGTGGCTTGTTTCTATTCTCTGCTCTGCCTCTTTTTGAAACCACGTTACTGTAGGAGTGAGTGGAGCTCCCTCCTCCTTGCCCTTCCATGGTTACCAACTTGATTCTGTCACTTCCAGTGTCGAACCCTAGTATTCCCCTGCCTCCTTTATCCCACCTAACTCCAATCCCATTTACCTCTTATTATTGCACACAATTATTTGCACATGCAATTCAAATTTATGTTATTAACTATCTTAATTGAACATAACAATGTTAGTGATGCAAATTTGTAGCAAGATGCATTATTTTAATAAGTTAAAATCATGGTTGTTACTTCATAAGATTCGTTATTGATTTTCTAAGGTTACTTCACTTCGTGATCATGATTATTTGATTATCAGTTAAAGAATATGGGATAAGTCATTGAGAATAATACATGCTAGTAAATCTGGGAAAATTTTTTAATCTTGTGTAATTTTACATGAGGTCTACCAAGGGATGTTACAAGGTTATTAGCAGAGCATATCCCCGAGGGCATTAAGGAGAATCAACCCAGTGACCTCCTATTAGTGAGGTGCGTTTAACGACAAGAACTCGACTAATTGAGCTAACCCTCGAGACATCTAAAGTAAGAAATTTATAACTTAACATCCAATTTTAATAAAATTAAAATATATATTAAATTTTTATATTACTCTAATTTAAAATATAAAACATTTTTTAATTATAACGCTTATAATTATGATATTTTTAACCTATATATAATTTAGTAAAATAACCATATAACATTATCAGTGCAATCATATAAATTAAATGGTTGGTAAGAACTTATATGTGTCAAACCATAACAAGGATCAAAACACTTACTCTATGATACATCTCACATTGCCTAGATTAAAAAAATCATAAAAAAATAACTAAATAGTCCCTATCCTATCCTGTTAATTGAAGTTGGCTCCCCCATTGAAAGTACGACTATGTTTAGATATATGATGTATAAGAAGAAAATTTACAACATGGAATCCAAGAGGCTCCCAAAAATTGCTTCTAACTTTAGTGAAAACCCCCACCTTCACCTTAAGTGCAAGTGGCATAAGGATGCCTAGTCTTGGCTCAACCATTGGAGAATTCATGGGAAGAAAGGATAGTGTCAAATATATTATTACCTCTAATTTTAAGGACAAGCTTTGGGATGAAAATGAATTGGAGGGTAAAAGGAAGCTCAAATACTATAAGGAGGTGATCAACCCCACCCTTGATAATGAAAATGGACTGGAGTGTAAAAGGAAGCTCAACTACTATAAGGAGGTGATCAACCCCACCCTTGATAACCATAATTATCTCTCTATGTTGACCAACACTAAGAAAAAGATGAACATCGCTAGGATAATAAATAATTCTCATGAGCTTCGAAGTAAATTTAGGTGATTTTCTACTCCCAAGGCTCCTTAGGATGACATAATCTGTCAGATTTGCGATACTAAGGAGGTGGAAGATGAAAACCACTTCCTTTTAGACTGTCCAACTTTTACTCATATTCACTCTCAATTCACTAACATCTGCCACACTTCCAATCTTCTTGACTTATTAAGCCAACCCAACTATAGTGATCTTGGAACCCTTCTTTCTCTTCTTTTTTATCACAGAAACAAGATTTTGAAGAATCATAATTAAATTATTTTTCTTGAGTTTTGATAGACAGAATTGGTCTTCATGGACATTAACCACCACCACCATCATCATCATCATCTATAATTATAAAAATAATTAATATACGAGTTAAATATATATATACACGGACATTGAGGATTGCTACATCTACATCTACAAACATGATCTGGGAAGATGCACCTGATGGGATCACATCTTCTTGGCTCACCAGTAGATCCTAACCCCAAAAGAACAGGACATCAAGGATCGGGACATCTACATAGATCTAGCTGATGGGATCACATCTCGTTGGCTCATTAGCATATCCTAACCCCAAGAGTAAAAGGAAAATCGACCATGTGACCTCTCATTAACAAGATGTCGTAACAACTAGAACTAACCCTTGGGGTTCTTGATCTATAAGTATTACTATAAATATTTCAACATATTCCATTCAGGTTACCATCCACTTAATAATTACTTATAACTAACTCAAAATTGTAAAAACCCTACTTTGGAATACACAATAATCCAATTTTTCATTCATAACATCATCTTTCATTTTAAAATTTAAAATAGAATATCTAAGTATACAACATATTTTTTAATTTATATATTTATTTTTATTATATACCTTATAAATTCATACAATAATTTTCTTCAAATATTATAAAATATAATTTTTATATAAATGTATCTTAATTATTATATTTTTTTAAATTTAAACTAAAATATTAAATAAATATATATTTATTTTTATATTTCTCTCATTTAAAATATATAAAAATGAATTGTATTTTTATTTTTATTTCGTTTCTACGCATAAAAATATCCACCAATTATATACATACACACACTTTAACATAAAATTTTAAGTTACAATATATTTATATATATATTTCTATAAGTACATTTAATCTATAGCGATTAAAGTTAAAATAAGCTATTAAATGAATATACATTTGTTTTTATATTTCTCTCATTTAAAATATAATAGAAAGGAATTGTATTTTAATTTTTGTTTCGTTTCTGCACATAAAAATATCCGCTAATTATATACATACAACATTTTAACATAAAATTTTAAGTTCCAATATATTTATTTATATAGAAATTTCTATAAGTGCATTTAATATCTAATGGTTAAAGTCATGTAATTGGCATGCAATGTAGTATAAATAGTACATAGCGCTCTATAATCAAGGTGAAAAAGTGAGAAAAAAAAACGTTTAGTAAAGTTAAAACAATACAGGAAACTACTCCTTCGTTTTATATATATATATACGAGTATTTACACATTATGGTGCAAAGGAATGCGTATGGAGGGATTATATATATATATACACTAGTATTTACACATTGTGGTGCAAAGGAATGCCTATGGAGGGATGATATATATACACATTAGTATTCGCATATTAGGGTGTAAAGGAATGAATACACATTATGGTGCAAAGGAATGCCTATAAAGGGTTGATAGCTTTAAATAGAAGATTTTTATAATGTCGGTTTATTAACTTTTTAGTGTTAATTTATAGAATTTCACAATAAAAATGATTACATCTTTATAGTGTTAGCTCATAAAATTTTACAATATTAATTTATAAAATTTCATAATAAAAATACATTTACTCATAAAATCTCACAATAAAATTAAATCTATACCATATACAATAAAATTAAATCTATACCATATGAGCTGAGCTCATAGAACCTCACAATAAAAAGCTTTAGGCTTATTTATCACCAGCGAGCTCAACGGGCCCCTTTCCTATTAAACATGAGCTTGGTAACCTAATTGTGGAGAAACACTGAGTTAACTCGCTGGACTGAATTGAAGAAAATGGATGGCAATCTCCTTCCGCCAGCTCGTATGAACTGGACTAATACTGGGAACGAGAAGGCAAATGAGGGGACCATGTCAGGAATTATGCTTTCGTACATGGTAATGATGGGACCATGTCAGGAATTATGCTTTCGTACATGGTAATGATGAATGTAATCAATCAGGAAAACCGCTAGATACCTTGTCGTAAAATGCAGAGTGGTTAGAGCTATACTTGAATTTGTCATAGTATTGATTACTGACAATAAAGACAATACTGAACACCCTAGGGTAGAATATTAAATGCCGTAGTCTTTAACGCGACTTTTTGAAAGCCTTTCCGGCGATTTTTTCCGGTGAAAATCCGGCAGTGATTTATTGAAATCGAAGTTTGATAACTAGTTTCTGCACAATGAAAGCATCCCAGGGGTTTTTCAGGGTGCTGAATCCGAATATGCAGTTAAAAAACCATTTTAACTGCAACAAATCATGATTTCATCTCAATTTCTTCCGCCGGATTCCGTCACCGGAATCTCAAAAAGTCGCATTATAGACCACTCCATATTAAATACGACTGCAAAGTGCATAGAAACTGTGACATCTGACCTGAAGTGATTGATGGAAACACGAGTATAAAGGGGTGCACATTTATGCTATTGTCTCCATCATCCGTTGTGGCCATACTATAAAGATATATTAACTCTAGCTAGTATTGTGAAACCTGTATTTTAAGGAAAAGGTAATATTGTCAGATCTGCATTTTATTGAAATTTGCTCTAGAAATCAAAGATTCTGCTTGTGAGCAAGATGATTGTGGTGAGACTGATAGATGGTGGCCATGTATCGATGGGGCCACTACACTCTGTGATCTCGGAGGTCATATCACCCAAAATCCAATGTCAGGTCATGTGCTCATCCTCCGCCTAATCTGTCGTTAAGAAACGTGTGGGAACTAGATAGCCGTGATATTCGCTGCAGCAAGAGATGGTGATGATGATACATAGCACTGGCACCAAGAATGGAGCGGAAAGTACTGATCTGGGTTTAGATGGTGGATCTTGAACATGGTCCCAGTAGGCTCGGAGGAATCCTGAGGAGAGCCGGCCCCTCTCAGTGCAGTGGGCGGGCCAGACTTATCTTTTAGGTTGTTCACTGTATAAAGTTTAAACGTCAATAGAGGGCCACTGTTAGTTGAATCGCGGTGGTGAATGGGACTTCCAAAGTTCCAAAACATTTCATAAATTTTAACACAAAATGAAAGAAGTGAAAGGAATACAATCACTTCAGTTAATGTGGACAACTGCACCATCGAATTTGACGTGTTAATTGCCTTTATTTATTTTATTTATTTTTTTAAATGTGGTTCACTATATTAATATGGTATTAGCTAGGTTCATAAACAACATCTACTTATTATTCAATAGTTACCAATTTCTGATTCATGTGGTATTAGCTATATTCATTAACAACATTTACTTACTTATTATTCAATAGTTAGCGAGTTTTGATTCATGTGGTATTAGCTATATTCATTAACAACATTTACTTATTATTCAATAGTTACCTAGTTCTGACCTAGTTCTGATTTAATAAGGAAAAAATGGGGAGGATTCATTTAATCATTACAAACAAATCACTTTTTTAATAAATTTTAAAAAAATCTAAATTAACAATTTTAAGATTAAAAATTCATACTCAAAAATTGTTTTCTATCACATTATCGAAGTTGCAAATAACATTAGATATTGATATTAGTAGAAGAAACCCATCCTCAATTGAGGTGAATGAAAAAGAAAGGAATGACAAGTCTCAAACCCTAGTTTGTAGTTGGTCAACCAATAAATAGTAGTTAATAAGATTGTTTCTTAATAATAAGTTATGAAATAATTTCTTAATAAAGAATAGATCAAAGGTGTTATGAAGTGATTTCCTACTAACTAGTTGAATAAAAAATAGATAAAGGCTCTTTTAAGTAAATCTAGTCTTATTACAAATAAACGATTGAATATTATCAAGAATACTTCCTTGCTTAGTAATGTTATAGGAAGAATATGTATTAAAATTTAAAAGTGAAAAAAAACCTTAAATAGATCTTTATTAAAATTTACAAAGTGGAAAAAAATTTGTTTTTTATTGAGTTGAGAGGCTCATTCCAACCCAATATGAGGGGATGTGTAAGTTTATTCATATGTCTTTTCCTCTTTAAAATAAAAATAAAAAATAAAAATTATGTTCTAAATAGAAAAATACTATGGGCTATAATAAAAAAAATGAATAGAAATAAAAAAATGTACGAGTAAGATGTTTAAATCTTATACTTTTCAAAAATATTTCAACTAAAGATAAATAAACTATTTGAAGATGTATGTTAACTAATTTATGTTTATATGAATTTCATACATATTTATATTTAGAAAAAAATTGTTAAAATAAAACATTTTAATGTTGTATATAAAAATATTCAATATGGGTTATTAATAAAATATTTTAATAAGAATTAATATTCACAAATAAAAATACATTAATAATAAAAAATTATTTTAATTTGTGTGATAAAATGTCTAGATGTACATGCGATGTAAAATATTTTAATGTAAATTAAGTATATATTATATATCCTTTAAAAAAAAATTGTATATATACCGAAAAAATAAAGTTTTTTATTGTTTAAGTTTTAAATATTTTTTGGGAAACAAATTAACCAATTAATTAATTAGAAGTTTTGGCTTACTAATGCATGTGAGGAAGAAGTTTTGTGTAGGAAAATGAGTTTTGTATTTCCACATACATTTTCGTACCCTACATAGTAATAAATTACCTAGTGGATTGAGAAATTAAATTTTGGGGTCTGAAAAGTTTGGATTACGTATATATCTGGTACGAAACAAGGGCCGATGATTAGCTATCGCCACTTTTATGTCGACACGTGCTCATTTTTTTTGAGTTGATCGAATACCAAGTCCATTTGTGATTTCACATTTGTTAATTGAATAGTTATATTAAATGAAGTGTCTTTTTAAGGCATACAGGGAAGAAATGTTGTGGGAGAGTGAGTGTTAAGAGCAAGGAACATAAAATTTCTTTAGAAATATTGAGTGCCTTTGCATACATTACTGTAAAATAAATATTAATTAATTAATAATTATTTTTGACATAAAGACCGTATTGCTCGAACGATTCATAGCATTTTCTCTAAAAAATTGTGTAATATTCATTGGTTCATCAGGTTCCATAGCTAGTATTATTCTAGTAGATTGAAACAATGTGAAGAAGAGGAATATGTGAGGGAGAAACTTTATTCACCCACATCCATATGTCCACATAGGCTCTCTCTCTGCACATCCCTTACTTGAGAAATGACTGTAATACTATTTTTACATTGTAGGGCAAACGAGACTCTCTAGGTAGTTGGGTCAATAATCAAAGATATTTGTATAAAATATTTAGTTGAGTTCCAAAAGATCTTGTCCGGGATGTGGAAGGTACATATGTCTCTTCCACTTTTGCACATGAGGACACATTTTCCCCTCCACACTTTTTGCGCACATTTCCATTTCACACAAAACTGCTTTTGAACATGATTATACAATAATTGTTTGGTTACACTTTTTGCGAATATTGCATTTGTGCACATATTCCCTTTTCGTACATTTTTTCTACACATTACAAATCATCATTTTTCATGTTGTTTGATAGACATATTTTTTCGCTCTGCCAAAACATTTTCATGAAATGTAAAATAAACACAATCAACTTCTCACACCACAAATTAGTGCATATTGAAAAATTAATTAAGGCAAAATGTTGTGATTTATAAAACAAATTTAGAAATTACTTGATCTCCCCACAGTCACATGCCTTGATTCTTCTTCTCCACAAGTAATAATGTTTTCATTTTATTACTACCTCTTTTTACAAGGTTCACATTTTGTCACTATTCAAGAATGCTCCATTTTTGCAATCATTTTCACAATTTGTCATTATTTCTGCCTCAGCACATGCTTCCTCTACATCTCTGAACTTCGCACAATGAAATCCACCTTTGCACAACTTATTTCACACCTCTACACTTTCCATAATGAAATCCAAATTAACAAACCGCACTATGCACTTCTTCAAATTCTGCTACTCGTGGTTCTCGTTCAATGGGTTAAACTTTTATGAAATATTTTGACATTTCATTGTTTATTAAATTTTCTATACAATAGTCAATGTTTCATTGTGCAAAGCTTACCTTGTGCGAAACTTTCATTTTGTAGAGTTTACAACGAAAGCTTTCATTGTGTGAAGCAAGCCTCCTTTGCACCTCCACATTCTGCATTCTATACCAATAAGCCTATAATATCATTTGAGTTAAACCAATGCAGAGCGCAGAGGTGTGGAAAAAGCGCCCTCTACCCAATAAAAGCTCCTCAAAATAAACTTCTTCAAAGTAAAACATAGATCAGTAAAGTACAAATTTGTAATACCCCTTAGTGAATAGTAAAAAAAATTAATTTACTTCTACTAAAATTAACTAGGTGAAGTATGGGCCAATAGGAGGCATGATAGAATGTTAGAAATGAATATTTTTATTTTAATTAAATTAAAAGGATTATTTGTGGTCAACCAAGGAATTACAAGAAAGAGGAAAGTGCTAAGTGAAGATTTCATCTATTAGGCAGTTAATGGATAATTACTCCTGTCCCTAGAGATAAATATCTCAGTTGGGAAAAGAGAACTAAGAGGGTAGAGGAGGAACCTGAGGCAATCAAGAAAGAGTAGAAGAAAACTCATTACCTTAGATAGGATGATGTTGAGGTAAGGTAGGACATTTCCACAGAGAAATTCTTGAGATGGTTTTGGCCAGTGGAATTTCTATACAAAACTGTGAGTCTAAGAAAGTTATGAGAAAGAAATCCTTGAGTTGGTTGGAGCAAGTGGAATTTCTTTGCAAACCTGTGTGGTCTCTGCCAAAAAAAGACTACTTAGAAGGGGAATTAGCTCGGGAAGAGTTATAGTGGAATATCATGATTAATGGTTGCGAGGAACATTCTCCCTACCCTAGTGATTTCTTGTGGAAACCTAACTTGTTTTGAAACAAATAAGTATTTATGTGTGAGTTTGGTTGATATTTACTGCAGATCATGTCTTTCTGTAAATTGTATTTCTAATTATTTCTATAACTAGTTCAATAAATCATTTCTGCGAAAAAGTTAGAAGTCCGGTTGAATATTGTAGATGAAATAACTAATGGTTTGGAAGAGTTTTCGTAATTATGGGAAAATAAGCTTGAGTTGTGAGTATAAATTAAAATAATATTAATTGGTTATAGTATTTGAGACTAGAGGACCATATTAGCCCCTTGGCCACGCCAATGGGAACTAGAAATCAAGAACAATTATAAGTGTGTTAACAAAAATCTATGTAGTAAGATAGGCTTGGTGCAGGCCCCTCTTGAACCTCCCATGAAGATAATAATTATATATGAAGAACATAAAAGAACTGCAACAATTAAACAAGTTAAACTTCCAAGTGCATCTTGTAAGTAACAAAGCATATATATATATATATATATATATATATATATATATATATATATATATATATATATATATATATATATATATATATATATATATATATATATATATATATATATATATATATATATATATAGATATACACACACAAGTTAAAGATCAGAATCGTCTGGTGCACAAAGTAAATCGTAATTGATATACCTAAATAACCATCAAAGGAATATAGTGTTGATTTATGCATTTACATTTGATAACAATAAAACCAATTATCATCATGACCCAGTAAAGACCAGTCCCTACATTACTAGAAAGATATCGAATGTTATATACATTTAAAATATAAATCATGGATAACAAAAATCAATGTTATGGACTTAGGAAGATTATAGAAATGAACACTAACACCTTGTGGAAGTGAGTAGGAATGTACAAGGGAAACTGAAACGAACTATATAAATACCCTAGGGTAATATCTATCATTAGAAACTAGGAACAATTCTAAGCCTGTTAACAAAAATCTATGTAGTAAGATAGGCTTGGTGCAGGCCCCTCTTGAACCTCCCATGAAGATAATAATTATATATGAAGAACATAAAAGAACTACAACAATTAAACAAGTTAAACATCCAGGTGCATCTCGTAAGTAACAAAGAATATATATATATACACACACACTAAAGTTAAAGATCAGAATCGTCTGGTGTACAAAGTAAATCGTAACTGGTATACCTAAGTAACCATCAAAGGAATATAGTGTTGATTTATGCATTTACATTTGATAACAATAAAAGAAATTATCATCATGACCCAGTAGCCCAAGATTAGTCCTTACATTACTAGAAAGATATCGAATGTTATATACATTTAAAATATAAATCATGGATAACAAAAATCAATGTTATGGACTTAAGAGGATTACAGAAATGAACACTAGCACCTTGTGGAAGTGAGTAGGAATGTACAAGGGAAACTGAAACGAACTATATAAATACCCTAGGGTAATATCTATCATTAGAAATTCCAGCGTTCTACATGTAACATAAATTCTACAACCAGATATAAATATGTGCAAAAGAAACTAGTATTAAAGAAATGAGTCTGATCGAATAAGGGAATTTTTTTTAGCCATAGTGACATACATTTCTCTACCATAAACAATGAAACCGAAAAAGGAATAACATTCAACAACTTGTTTATCTAAAATATGACATCCGTAATACATACATATAGTTAAATATGTATTTACACAATAACATGGGGACTTAAGAAAGAGAGAATTGTTTATTGAATACTATAAACAAAAGCATAGGATTACAACAGACAACCCTTTTGAGAATAATCGAGAATGTATTCAGTTTTTTTAGGGTTACAAACCTATATCAAATAGATATGAAAAAAATACGTTGGGGATTAAGACGCAAAATTTTAAGTACCCAACTTAACAATAGTAAACTATAAGAATTACATCGTATAACCCTAAGTAAGACCAAATATGGTTGTATGCTAGTTTAATTAACACCAATCCTAAACTTGTGTATATACAAATTTAAATAATCCTAACCCTTAAGGGTTCAAGACTTAAACCTCTGAATGGCATGAAAAATTCCATGAACCCTAGATAAAATTTCAACTATAAATTTTGGCCACATCTTCAAAGAGCAAAGGATAAGATGTTAATAGTAACCTGGGAGGATAAGCTATCGAATCCTTTCAAGAAAATTGCATAAGAAAGAAAAAGGGAGTCATAACTAACATATAAATAAAGGTGAAAGTTAGGATAGCAAGCTAAGTCTCAAAAAAAAATGTTAGTAAATATAAATACGAATCATTAAGAAAAATAAACTGGAAATTTCTCACTCATTCTGATCGCCCTCGAATTAGCGTCCCTGGGACAAAACCTTGTTTAAGTTATAAGAAAACTTACTTGTAAGGGTTAAGAAAAAAAAGGTTGGATCCATGAAATTAGCTATGGAAAAGACAATTTTATAGCAATATGCTTGTGAACCAAAGCATATAAAGTAAGGTTGAAAGCCACGGCAGAGGCAAGCCTAACTCTCGGCATGCTGACATCAAACCCCAAGTACTCTTGCAAGACTCCAGTAATTACAACCCATGTCTAAAAAAATGTGATGAGAATGAATTATTATAAATTATATAGAACCTTATACTAAAAGGTTGTTAATTTTCCTATTATAGAGGTAGACCCCAATCCTAGTCCCAGTTTTGGAAAGACTGAATGAAGTTAAATGAAGATTGTGATAACATTAGCTGTCGAAAACCCTAGCACTAAATTTAAAACATCCAAAAAACCAAAGATAAAGGTTATTCAAGTGAATCATAGTAATAGGGGGTTCGAAACAAAGAAGAGGGCCCAAAATAATCACATATATGTGCAATGAACAACATCAGAAAGAGAAATTTTAAAGTCGGATCACCCAATGCTTTGTAATGTTATTTTTGGCTGCAAGCCAAGAGAGAATGACTGACCAGATGCACTACAGCGTGAGGGTAGTTATGGAAGCTACCTTTTTCTTCATTGGACCATCAATGAAACTCTAGGACCTAAGAGTTGTATATTTGGAATCTCACACTTTCCAACGCGCTCTAACCCCGATGGCTTGCAGCTCGAACATCTTTGCGATGGATCAGAGTATTATTGACACTAATACCTTTATCTATGTGTGTGTGTTTGTCAAAATTTAAATTCAATGTTGTAATGGTGGCTTGTGGTTTTGGTGGCCTTCGTTCACCATTGACACATATTTCATGTCGCATATAAGCCTAGATCATGTGCTTGGGAAATTAACGAAATTAATGAGTAAGAATATATATAATTAATAGGTAAATAATTAAAGAATGACACCTATTATAAAGTGAATTCCCATATCTATAAAAAAAAATAAAAATAAATAAATAAAAAATAAATAAAATTGGAGTATTTTAAAGGTGGTATCAAAGCTATAGGTTCACCTATGAGACCCAAGGGGAAACATATAATTGAAAAGTTTAATAAGTTAGTATTAATATTACATATAATAATGAGATGAAGAAGGTTGTAAGGGAAAAAGAACCTGCTAGACCCCTAAGGGAAGAGATTATATATGAGTGCACTTAGGGGATGAAGAGTCATCTCCTATAGCACAATTGTTCAAAGTAACCAATAATAAAGGGGCTTCCTAACAAAGTTACTATACACACATCCAGGAAGAGAGGGTGATGGAACATAAAGGTGTATGCTCTTTAATAATAATATGGCTATTCCTTTTTATAGTTTTTTGTACATATCAAAAGAAATCCCTTGTTGAGGCTTGGAATGTATTAGAAATAGTAGCATTAGTATAACATATCAAAATTATTCTTGTAGGTAAATGCCTAGTTAAAAAAATATGAAAGACTGCAAGTTGGAATCCTAAATAACTAAAAGGTGGATTCAACCAAAGATCTAGGCACCAAGTTATGTGAACTACACAAGGTTTTTTGAGCCCACGAAGGAAGCAACATTGTTTCCATTATTTTTATATATATCAATTATTATATCCATATGATCTGGGTGAGGAAACAATTGGTTGTATGAGTACAGAGTAACCCTACCGATAGTTATCCCGTGGAAGGAATATGGAAAACCATGAAGAGAAGATGATTTATGCGATATAAATGACAGGCTTATGTCAAAATTTATTCTGGGAAGAGAACTTAACATAAAAGGTTGAAGATTAAACTTTTCTTATAAAATTTATATACATTTAATAATTAGTGGTTTCATTCTTATGATTCCGGAAGAAGTGAAAATATACTATAATGTGAGTTATGGAAGAATTAGAAGCCCTACGATAAATAGTGATAGATCCATGGCATGTAAGTTAATTATGAATTATAATAATTCCTAATTGTATGTTCACGAGTCGAGTGATAAGTACTAGTTCATCATGATGCAAGAGAAAATCCCTTATGTAATCTCTAGACACCTTAACTACGATGTGTCAAATAGAAGGGGATGTAAAATCCAAGAAGAGAGTTGAGAGAAATTCATTTGTGAGGCGTGTCAGAGAAGTACCACTGTAAGATTGATGATGTAAATCTCCTATTATCTTTTGTTGATTTTAATTATACTCGTACTAAACCAGATTATGCCCTTGAATAGTCATAGTGATTTATTTTAATATCACCATGTGCCTTTAGATTTGATGGTCTACTTGGGAAAGTTCAGAAGGAAAACAATAATATAAAGAAAACCAACTGAATTAAATGATCAATGGATAACTAATGTGGAAAAGGGCCAAGTCCACTTGAACAAGGGACAAAGATCATATTTGTTGTGAATGTGGTGGGTTGAAGTAATTGATAATGATTGGTTGTGGCTTATAGATATCATGAAATTATGATGGAATCGAAAGGCAATATCATTGGTTGTGAGCCATCATGGGAATAGCATAAGGAATTTTTTGCTAAAAATTGAAAAAAAAAATGTATTGATGATAACAAGTATGATTATTGTGTGAATGATATAATAAGAAAATTAGTTATTCTCATATTGGAATAAAATTGTTGTCCGCATGACCTTATAGGTCAAAGGTAGTAAAATAACATGTTTTTGAATGAAGTAAGTAATATGTTATGAACCGATCTAGAAAAAAATAGTTATATTAGAGTAACATAATGAGTGTGACACAGTAAATAATCTTATGAGCATAAAAGAGACAAATCATAAACTATGAATACTTTGATTCAATGTATAAATACATAATAAAATGGATGCAATATGCTCCTAAGGATGAGGGTGTAAAAATCTCTATTACATATCATAAAATATAATATAAAGCAAGTATAAGTATGCTAAATGTTATAACTTATGATTATGACTAAACTCCCATGGCTATCAGGAGTAGGTTTTTCTTTCAAGACTGATAAAAGTGAAGGAACTAATCATATAGTTCCCTAGAAAAGAGAGAAAAAAATGTGATCTCCTTGAATGTGGATTGTTAGAAATTGACTTATTTATAGTCTAAAACTTCAGTTCCGCATATCAAAATAACTTAAAGAGTGATGGCACAAACATAGCCAGTGACATTCTTAAGGAAAATAAGTGTGTGGAAGTAGGTAATTTTGTGTTATAATAGAAGTTCCAACTTATATCTATATCTATATCTATATCTATGTGTGTGTGTGAGACTAAACTCCCATGGCTATCAGGAGTATGTTTTTCTTTTAGGACTGATAAAGGTGAAAGAATTAATCATATAGTTCCATATAAAAGAGAGAGAAAAATAAATGTGATCTCCTTGAATGTGGATTATTAGAAATTGACTTATTTATAGTCTAAAAATTCAGTTCCACATATCATAATAACTTAAAGAGTGATGGCACAAACATATCCTGTGACATTCTTAAGGAAAATAAGTCTGTGGAAGTAGGTAATTGTGTGTTATAATAGAATTTCCAACACACACTCACACACACAAACACACACACACACACACACACACACACACACACACACACACACACACACACACACACACACACATATACAAAGTGATGATAAGCTAGGATAGAATATCATCTATTTAAATAATAAAATGAATGAAACCTTGAGTCTATCAAATTATAAGTGATAGTGATAACAATATTCTGCTTAGAAATGGTACCAGAAATATTTATAAAATGATAAGTTTATGCAACATGGGCAAGGTGGTATTTCTTAAGACTAAGAATGAGAATAGAAATAGTAATGTGACAACCAAGTAGGCTAGTTGAGTCCATGGAAATGATGGAAAATAAAATAGAAAGAGGAAATTCTCTTAACCCTGACTTAGAATTTCATATGTACTTATGTATTGTAAACATGATGATATATATATATATATATATATATGAAAGTGCCATTATGTTTAACATGGAAAGGAAACTATAGGTTGACAAGAAAAAGGAGAATTCGTACTAAGGAGGAAGAGGTGGTATGGTCTAGTTTGCATGAAGAGAAATGACGTGGTCTCTCGGAATATACGAGGTAATGAGTTAAGTGTTGTGTAATGCATTTATATGGATGTGTAGTGCATGTGTTTGGATGTATTTTGTATGATTCTATGTGTAGATATAAATGTGAACAAGTGAACATAAAATAACAATAATAATAATAATAAATGCAATGGTCATGGGATCTTTATGAGGTAAATATTGGCATGACAATTAAGTAAGATTGATTGAGTTGATGTTGTTTTATGAACAAAAAAACATTTATTAGGTTCCCTGGAGTAACCCAGGGGAATTGCAATCTTTTATGATATAGAACAATCTAGTGGAAAGGAAAAAAAAAATGTAGCAAGGTGGTGCATCTCTAAACCTAGTTAATGCAAGCTAAGTCAATATGCAAATGGATGTAAAGAAAATAAACCCCAACGCATATAGAAAGAAACAAACTGTTTATAACCTTCATCAACAACCTACAATGCATGATGACAAAGGGACAAAACTGAAGGAATGTTACAATATGGACTGTTGTGTATAAAGAAAATAGAAAGCAATCCAAGATAGGAATAATTAAGTTGGAAAAGGTAGACAACAATATAACCACCCTGAATATGGAAAAAAAAGGTAGTCATCCAAAAATCTACTTATGCATGAATAATATTTGAATTGGCATAAGAGCATAATAGTGCTACCCAGCGAAATAATGCACTAGCTACAACTTATCATAAAAAGTACGAACAATAAATATTTTCTAGAATATTATTACTATGAAAAACAATGCAACTAGGATGGGTACTCCCAGATTTTGGACTTTACAATGGGACTGTATGTTGAGTTTCTTGTCGATTGGTAGAACCATGGGGTAGATAAAATGGTTGTATCATCATTGTTGATGAGTTGGCAATGATGTTAGGATATTCCGACACATAGGAAATAGTTAAGCATAAGTTGGTCTAGTGTACAATTAGGTAAAGTGTGTTTCTTTACTATGTGCATTTGTAGCTTATAATTTGACGGTCACAATATGTTCTACACATGAAGTGATCCGATGGTTCATTCTCTCCTTAGTATCACCGACACTTGATCCATGGCTTAACACCCGATTGGTCCATGATCTTTATTTAAAAAGCATGGAGGGTCATTTGCAGGGTGACCATTCATGAGAGAAGCTTATGTAAATTTTATTTCTATTATTAATAAATTTCCTGAAGTGGCCACGTTGGCTCAAGTCGTGGACCGTTTCCCTCTTTGAGGGTTTTAACCACGTCAAGGATACTAGTGTATTGATCTGTGATCTGTTTGCGAGTGGTGTCCTTTGGTGTTCTATCTAAGGAACTTAACCTGTAAATCCCTACATGGTATCAGAGATATTTGAGGGTTGCATCCATTGGTGATCCAAATCCAAAGCCGGTACAATGGCATCCGACTATCGTTTCCTAGATCTACTATTTATGACTGCTTTCAGGCCGAGAGGATTGCTCTGTTGTGTTAGGAGCATTTGTTCTACTGAGGAAACCCTTTTGTTTCACATGGAAAGGTTTCCGGTAGCCCTAGATACGTCATTTTTAAGATGTGGAGGTATACAGTCTTTATTTGCAATTTTAGCTATTCATCTCTCTACTTATTTCGGTTTATTTAGCTATATGTTTTTATTACCATATCTATACCTTTCATTTATGTGTATGCTATTTTCCTCACGACTCTATGCGATTTGGGCAAATTAGAAATAGAAAGGAAGGATTCTTCTCATGCATATGCTCTTTTCTGCTGTGCCTTAGTGTGATCTCGAAAAATCAGAAACATTGAGGAAAATATTTAGTTTCCGGCGAAATCTAACTTCAAGCCATAAGGATTGGTTTTTTTTGTATGTCCGTGTTGGCTTGTGTGGAAGAGATTTTCCAAGTAAGCGCACACCCCAAAGCTCCAATGACTAAAAAAAAAAAAACCTTCCTCTTTTCCAAAAATTACTAACCTTTTAAACTAGCTCACTTGGTCCAAAGTTACTTTATGAGAATAGAGGTCTTGAGTTCAAGTCTTTCTTTTTGTTGAGTTAATTTTTCAAAAAGCACATGTAACTTATGTTTTAAAGTTATTTTATGTAAATGTGTTCTCACCCATTATACAAAGTGAGTCAATTATAATTCTAAAGTCTCTTTATCTTTTATTTAAGTTACAATTTAGTGGGTAGCTCATAAAGTACCATTGTAAAAAATGACTTTCACTTATTTATAAAAGTGGGTCACATAATTTTTTTTAGTGAGCTAATTATACTAAGTTTGGAAAGGGGGGGGATTTAAAAATATATATATAACATTATCATTCACTTCCACACATTCACGCACTTCATCGACATCTTCAAAAACTTTTCTTCAAAAAGCCATAACTTCTTCATTCGGAAATCATTTTCAAAGCCGTTTCTTTTAATCAGTGTAATTTTTCGAGATCTTTCCATTATAACACCTAGTTTCAACATCTACAACTTCATTTTTTGTTAAAATGGAAAGGCCATGCCAAGTTATTCTTGACAGCACCAACTACTTCGAATGGTGGTCCTACATTGTGGATTTACTTAGAAATAAAGGTCTTTAGAGAATAGCCTCAGGCCAATAAAACAAACCTAAAGATGAAGATAAGGCAACCAAATGGGAAAATAGGCAAGATCAATCACATGGGTTGACAGGGATGTCTATTTCTCCAGACCTTAGATTCCATATTGTAGAACATGATACCCCTAATGAAGCAATGAAATAACTCACTAATGTTTTTGGAATTAAAAATGAAATTAGAGCCCATCAACTCGAAAATGAGTTGCTTATGTTGGACCCCAATAATTTTTCTTCCATTGAAATTTTTTTGTCCAAGTTCAAGACCCTTAGACTTCTCTTGGAAGGTGTTAAGGTTAGGAAAGAAGATGGTAGCCTTATCTATTCCATTCTTACTAAGTTGGGACCAGCCTACTCTGTGTTTGTTTCCACCTTCCATTCTACTAGAGAAGCCTTCATTTCTCAAGGACAAGACTACAAGTCCCCCTGTTTTGATGCCTTTTGTGATTCTTTAATAAGAGAACAAGAAAAACTCTTACATCTTGGTCTTCTTTAGCTTGAAAGATCTTCTAAGAAAGCCTTAGCTGCCCAGCAACAACCAAATTCAAAGAATATTAAGAAACAATATCCTAAAAAGAATGGTCTCAAACCAAACAAGGTTCCTAAGCAATTTCAGTCTCAAAATGAAAAATCAATTCAATAAAATGATAAGGAAAATAATAACAAAGAGAAGAAGACTGTTATACATTGCAACTTTTGTAATCAAGATGGCCACTTAGAATCCAAATGCTTTAAGAAGATAGAATCCTTGGAAGCAACAATGAAGAAGCATAACATCCATTTGGAGCATTATTCAACTTCAACTTCATCTTTAGGAATAACACTTTTTTCATGTGGTTGTCAAGCATCTCAGTCTGGTTATGCACTAAATGTATATTCTTCTTCTCATTCTCATGAGTGGCTCATTGATTCTGGAGCTTCTTATCACATGGAAAAAAACAAAGCCATGTTTTTCTCTTTAAATGATTGTAACACCAAAAATATATATGTTGGTGATGCTAGATCTCTTAGTGTTGTAGGGACTAGAACTGTTCATCTAGACAATGGTCAATTTAATGATGTATTATGTGTTCCAACCTTATCCTCCAACCTTCAAAATATATATCAAATAACTCATTCAGGTGAAGGTAAAACCGTTGAATTTTCACCTCACAATGATGTAATTAAGGACCTAAGAGATCCTCGTTAGATTTTAGCTACTAGCATTGCTGATGATTCTACAAGTTTGTATAAGTTCAACAACTTTGGGTCATCAACTCTTCCCTCGGTATTTGTTTCTCATAATGATGAAGTGAGAAAACTTTGGCATGAGCGATTTGGTCACTTAAACTATCACTCCCTTCCAAATCTATGTAAAGAAAATATGGTGACAGGACTTCCTATGGTATCTTGCAGAGATGGTGCTTGTTTCAGATGTGTACTTATAAAACATCATTGGGATGGTTTTGAGAAACGTGCTTCTTGGGACGCCTCAGCCCCTTTACAGCTTGTGCATAGTGATTTATGTGGTCCACTTCTAGTTGTTTCATTCTCTGGCTACAAGTGTTTCTTAAATTTCATTGATGATTTCTCCAGACGCACTTCGGTATGCTTCTTAAAACTCAAGAGTGAAGTATTTAGCATGTTCTTGGCGTTTAAGGCCTTTGTTGAGAAACAATCTCGACATCAATTTCTTAAGCTAAGATCTGATAATGGTGGAGAATATGTTAACAACAAATTCATCAAGTTTTTCAATGAGCATGGAATTCAAATGCAACATATTGTTCCATATACTCCACAACAAAATGGTGTAGCTTAAAGGAAGAATCACACCTTAAAGGAAATGGCTAATTGTATGCTTCAATCTAAAGGACTTAATCTTAATTTTTGGGCAGAAGCAATTAACTGTGAAAATTACATAGTAAGTCACACTCCTACTAAGGTTTTAAAGAATTTCACTCTAGAAGAAGCATGGAGCTAAATTAAACCATATGTAAGTCACTTTCATGTTTTTGGAATTGAAGCATGGGCCCATATTCTAGATGAGAAACATAAAGCTTTAGAACCTAAGAGTGAAAAATGTATTTTTGTTGGATATTTTGAAGATGTCAAAGGATATAGAATTATTCCACTTACGTTCAAAAATGTTATTATTAGAAGAGATGTAAAGTTTGTCGAAAATATATTGGCCTACGAGCCTAGTTTGGCGGGTGTGCCACCTCTCTCTATCCCTTATACTTCTAAAAATATTTCTTCTTCAAATGATGACAGCAAGGATGACAATCCTCCTTCAGCTCCTCATCTTCCAAAATGGGTCCGTGCTACTCAGGATTCAGTAAGTGCTCTTACAGGTGATCCTACAGATCAGCGATGTACACATTCTCAGTTCGATAGAGCCTCTTCTTTATTTCCTCAAGCTTCAAAGAATTATGAACCTGACACCTTTGCAAAAGCTTCAAGCCATCTAGATTGGGACACATCTATGAATGACGAATATCGTTCATTATTGGAAAATGATACATGGGATCTTGTTCCTCTTCCAAAGGGACAAAAACTTGTTAGATGAAGATGGTTTTACCGAACCAAGTATGGACCAGATGGAAAATTTGATAAAAATAAAGCTCATCTCGTTGCTAAGGGTTTTTCACAAGTTGAAGGCATTGAATTTACTGAAACCTTCTCCCCTGTTGCCAAAATGAACTCTATCTACCTTGTTCTTTACCTTGCTACCTCTTTCAAATGGGAAGCCCACAAGATGGATGTTAAATATACCTTTTTACATGGGGACTTGCATGAAGAAATCTATATGGAACAACCTCCTAGATTTATACAAACAGACTCCAGCCTTGTATGTTGGCTTAAGAAATATCTTTATGGTCTCAAGAAAGCCCCCTAGGGCTTGGTATGCCAAAATGGATAGCTTTCTTTTAGATACTGACTTTTCTAGGTGTCATTCTAATAATACTTTCAACACCAAGAAAGTGGGTAAGTCTCTTATCACTTTTGTTCTTTATGTTGATGTTCTTATCCTTGTTGGTAGTTATCCCAACCTTATAAACCATGTGAAGTCTAGCCTTAAAAAGAAGTTTGAAATGATAGACTTAGGACACTTGCATTATTTTCTTGGTCTTCAAGTCTTGCAATCCAAGGAAGCTATTCCCCTTTCCGAGTCAGAGTATGCCTGTGATCTTCTATGCCACTTTCACATGGAAGACTATAAGCAAGCCCCTTCTCCCTTTCAGTCTGGAGTCAAAATTTCAGTCACTTATACTTCCCCTAAAGTTGATGCTACCTTATACCATCAGCTTGTAGGAAAACTTTTGTATCTGACCCATACTCGTCCTGACCTTTCCTTTGGTGTTGGCCTTATTGCTCGGTTTATGTAAAACCCACATGAAAGTCATTGGAAAGCAGCTAAATGAATACTTCATTATGTTCGAGGTACAATTCAATTTGAGATTCATTATAGTGCAGAAGTATCTCCTCTATTGGTTGGTTTCACTGATTCCAATTGGGCCGGTGACCCTAATGATAGAAATTCTACTGCAGGTTATGTCTTCACTCTTGGTCCTAGACCTATTACATGGGCTTGCAAGAAACAAAGTGCCATTTCTCTTTCTTCAGCAAAAGCAGAGTATCATGGCACTGTAGAATTTAGTAAGGAAGCCTTGTGGCTTCGTCAGACCTTGTTAGAGTTTGGCTTTCAGCAGTAGCATCCGACTACACTTTGGTGTGATAATCAAAGTGCCATTCAACTATGCAAAGATCCAGTCCAACATCAGAGAAGAAAACACATTGAACTACACATGCACTTCATCAGAAAGCTCATTCATGACCATGTCCTTGAAGTGCAATATTGTACCATCAATGATCAAGTTGCAAACATCTTTACAAAGGCTCTCACAAAGGCGAACTTTACTAAACTTCGATTTATGGTTGGAGTTTAGGAAGTTGTCACTAAGGGGGGATAGGTTCTAATGCCTAGTTCCTTCTCCTACCGTGTCATATTTGTACATTTTTCAATCCTATCCCAAGTTCTTCTTAAGGGAGGATGTTAGGATATTCTGACACATAGGAAATAGTTTTAAGTATAACTTGGTCTAGTGCAGAGTTAGGTAAAGTGTGTTCTTTTACTATGTACATTTGTAACTTACAATCTGACAGTCATGATATGTTCTAGACATGAAGTAATCTGATGGTTCATTGTCTCCTCGATATTACCGACACTTGATCCGTGCCTTAACACCCGCTTGGTCCATGATCTCTATTTAAAGAGCATGGAGGGTCATTTGTAGGGTGACCATTTAAGAGAGAAGATTATGTAAATTTTATTTATTTTATTAATAAATTGCCTAAAGTGACCATGTTGGCTCAGGCCATGGACTGTTTCCCTCTATGAGGTTTTTAACCACGTCAAGTATAGTGGTGTATTGATCCGTGGTGTATTTGTGAGCGGTGTCCTTTGGTGTTCTATCTGAGGAACTTAGCCTATAAATTACTACAAGGTAGTCATCTAAAACTCTACTTATGCATGAATAATATTTGAATTGGCATAAGAGCGTAATAGTGCTACCTAGCGAAATAATGCATTAGATAGAATTTATCATAAAGGGTACGAACAATAAATGGTTTTAGAATATTATTACTATGAAAAAAATGCAACTTGGATGGGTACTCCCATGGTTTGGACTTTACAATGGGACTGTATGTTGAGGGTTTTGTCGATTGGCAGAACCATGGGGTAGGTAAAAAGGTTGTATCATCATTGTTGATGAGTTTGCAATGATGCTGCTAACTTTAATGGAGTGCAGGTTTCTAACCTTTAGTGGGTTGCTACTGATGACCCTTGCTGTGTATATAAATAACAATTGATGGCATTTGGGATAAAGTCTGAGATAATATATAGAAACATTCTTAAATAATTATTGATGAAAACTAATGACAGTCATAATGATTGTGAATGCAAGTTGAAACGAATATGATTATTCCTGGTTGAACCTCAACGTATTCTTAATCAGAAAGAGAAATTATGCTACTGAAGTAAGCAATTACTCAGGTTAAAGTGGAGTGGATGCATTTCATCCTAAAGCAGCTATCAGGGAGGCTGAATATTTTATGCGTGAGGCATATTTCAGCCTATTGTGAGGGCCAAGAAACACCAAGGACAATGTTTTGCTCGAGGGGGAAGATGTAATACTCCTCAGTGAATTCTATATTTTTTTTAAATTTACTTCTACTAAAAGTAACTTGGAAAACTATGGGCTAATAGAAGGAGCGATATAATGTTAGGCATGATATAATGTTAGACATGAATATTTTTATTTTAATTAAAGTAGAAATATTAGTTATGGCCAGCCAAGGAATTATGAGAAGGAGGAATATGCTAAATGAAGATTTCACCTGTCAAGGAGTTAATGGATAGCTACTCCTCTCTCTAGAGATAAATATCTCAGTTGGGAAAAGAGAGACAAGAGGGTAGAGGAGGAACCTGAGGTAACCCAAGAAGAGGAGAAGCTAACTCATTACCTGAGTGAGGATCTTATTGAGGTAAGGTGAGATGCTTCCATATAGAAATTCTTGAGCTGGTTGTCACCAGTGGAATTTCTATACAAAGTTGTGAGTCTATGAACGTTTTGAGCAAAAAAAAATTGACATGGTTGGAGCTACTAAAATTTATGTGCATAACTATTTGGTATTTATCCAAGAAAGACTACTTTGAAGGGAAATTCGAGTGGGGTGATCTTTGGTGGAATACCGTGCTCAACGGTTGGGAGGATCATTCTCCCTTCCCTAGTGATTTCTCATGGAAACCTAACTGGTCTTGAAATAGATAAGTATTTCTATGTGAGTTTGGTTCATATTTACTATAGATCATGTACTTTTGGAAATTGTATTTCTAGTTGTTTCTGTAAATGGTTCAATAAATTATTTCTGTGGAAAAATCAGAAATTTGGTTGAATATTGTAAATGGCATAACAAATGGTTTGGAAGAGTTATCATAGTTATAGGAAAATAAGTTTCAGTTGTGAGTATAAATTAAAATAATATTAATTGGTTATAGTATCTGAGACTATAGGACTAGATTAGCCCCTTGTCCAAGCCAATGGGAACCAGTAGCTAGGAACAATCCTACATCTGTTAACAAAAGTATATGAAGTAAGACAGGCCTGGTGTAGGCCCCTCTTGAACCTCCCCATAAGATAACAATTATATATGAAGAACATAAAATAACTGCAACAATTAAACAAGTTAAACAACCAGGTGCATTTGGTAAGTAACAAAGAATAAAACTCTCTCTCTCTCTCTCGATCGATCGATATATATATATATATATATATATATATATATATATATATATATATATATATATATATATATATATATATATATATATATAGATTGAAGCTAAAGATCATAATCGTCGGGCGCACCAAGTAAACTGTAATTGGTATAGCTAAGTAACCATCAAAGGAATATAATGTTGATTTATGCATTTACATTTGATAAAAATAACAACAATCGTCATCATGAGCCAACAATCCAAGATTAGTCCCTACATTACCAGACATATATGGAATGTTCTATACATTTAAAATATATATCATAGATAACATAATACCATGTTTTGGACTTAGGAAGATTACATAAATGAACACTAAAAACTTGTGGAACTGATCAGGAATGTGTGAGGAAGACAAAAAATAATCGTATAAATATGCTAGTGTAATATCTATCGTTGTAAATTGCAACTTTCTAGATGTAACATAAATTATACAGATCAAATACAAATATATACAAAAGAAACTAATATTAAAGAAAGGATTCAGATCAAATAAGGGAAATTATGCTAACAAGAGTGATATACATTTCTCTACCATAAACAATAAAATGAACATGAATAACAGTCAACAACTTATTCATCTAAAACACTTCATTTGTAATACATACACACAATTAAATATATATTTTCACAGTAACATGGGGACTTAACAAAGAGGGAATTGCTTATTGAATATTGTAAATAGCAGCATAGGGTTACAATAGAAAACCCTTTTGAGAATAATCCAAAACGTATTTAGTTTTTTTTAGGGTTACAAACTCATATAAAATAAATATCGAAAACATCCTTTGTGCATCAAGACACAAGATTTAAGTACCCAACTTAACTACAATGAACTAGAAGCATTACATTGTATAACCTTGAATAAGAGAAAATATGGTTGTAGGCTAGTTTAGTTAACACCAATCATAAACTTGTGTATAGATGGATTTAAATAAACCTAACCCTAAAGGGTCCAAGACTTAAACCTTTGACTGGTATTGAAATTCCATGAACCCTAGATAAAATTTCAAATGGAAATTCTGGACATATCTATAAAGAGCAAAGGATAAGATGTTAATAGGAACTTGGGAGGATAAGTTATTGAGTCCTTCGAAGAAGCTTGTAAAAGAAATAAATAGGGAGCCATACCTGACATATAAATCAACGGGAAGGTTAGGATCACAAGCTAAGGCTCAAAATAAAATTGAAATAAATATAAATACAAATTTAAAAAAAATACCACATGGAAATTGTTCACTCATTCTAACCACCCTCGAATCAGCATCCCTAGGAAAAACCTTGTTTAGGTTACAAGAAAACTTACCTGTAAGGGTTAAGACAAAAAAATGTTGTAGCCATGAAATTACCTATGGATAGGAAAATTTTACAGCAATTCGCTTGTGAACCCAAGCCTGGAAAGAAAGGTGGGAAACCATGGCAAAGGCACGACTAACTTTCAGCATGTCGACATCAAACCCCAAGTACTCTTGCAAGACTTCAATCATTATAACTCATTTCTAACAAAATGTACTGAGAACAAATTATTATAAAATATATAGAACCTTACAACAAAAGGTGGTAAATTTACTTGTTGAAGAAGTAGATCCTAAGACCAGTCTCAGTTCTCGAAATATTGAATGAAGTTACAAAATGATTTTCATAACATCAACCATTGAAAACCCTAACACTCAATATAAAACCTTCACAAAAATAGAGAGAATGTTTATTCAGGTGACTCATAGTAACAAGGGTTTTGAAACAAAGAGGAGGGCCCATAATTGTTGTGTGTGTAATGAACAACATTAGAGGGAAAAATTTCGAAGTCGGATCACCTAAGGTTTTACAAAGTTGTTTTCATTTGCATGCCAGGAGAGAATGACTAACCAAAGGCACTGAAGTTTGAGGGTAGTTACAGAAACTACCTTTTTCCTCATCGAACAATTGATGAAACCCTAAGACCTAAGAGTTGTATATTTGTAATCTCACACTTTTGAACATGCTCTAGCCCCGATGGATTGTAGCTGGAACATATTCATGATGGTTTAGAGTATTATTAACACAAATACCTTGATATATATGTGTGTGTGTGTGTGTGTGGGTGTGTGTGTGAAAATTTAAATTCAACGTTGTAATGGTGGGTTGTAGTTGTGGTGGCCTTCGTTCACCATTGACACACATTTCAAGTAGAATATAACCATAGATCATGCACTTTTGAGATTAAAGAAACTCAAGTATATATATATATATATATAATATATATATATATATATATATATATATATATATATATATATATATATATATATATATATATATATATATATATATATATATATATATATATATATATAGGTAAATCATTAAAGAATGACAACTATTATAAAGTGAATTGTCAGATCTATAAAAAAACAAAAAAGACTTGGTGTATGTTTTAGAATTGCAGGTTTGGTTTATTAGAATTCTACGAAAAAATTGTTCAATTTGGGGTTTCAAAGACAAATATGACTTCAGAAGTTGCAATTAATCAACTCTACCTGTCTATTTTTCTGCTAGGTTGTAGAATTATAGATGACAAATTATGCATTGACAATAACAACCCATAATACTTTAGATCTCCACAACGTTGTGAAGATTCAAAAAAATTTCATGCATGCACTAATTAGCATCAAGGTTACTAATTGCTAGAAATATTGTTGGAGGAACCACCATACCTCTATGGAATCCATAATTTCCACTCTGGGGATCCTAGTTATTGGTTTGGAAAGTTTACCAATGCTTGCTAGTTTTGGTGTAATGGTAAACCTCTTCATGGTATTAGAGATTAGACCTAGGTTTGATTCCCTCGAGCTATGTTTGAGCGGGGGTGTTAGAGGAATCATCGCACCTTTATGGAATCCATAATTTCCACCCTGGGGATCCTAGTTGCCAATTAGGTAACTTTACTAACACTTTCTGGTTTTTATGCAACAACAAATATCTTAAGTCCCTTTCTGCCGACCGGAAACTCTGGCTCCAATCTCACACTTTAACTCCAATCTCCAAATCCATTGATGGAAAGTGTTATTTGGTATGATAGAGGATGAGGGCATCTATGCTATGTACGTTAAGTATTCTTCCATCATTTTGAGATACCTTCCAGCTGACGTGCTCAATTTTTTCCTCTTTTCAGTTTTCTATGGTGTCCACTACTCTCCTTTGATTTTTCTCCCAAGTCCATTTCTCTATGGGATATCTCTTCCATAACTCTCTCTATATATGAACCCAATTCCTCTAGTGGCTCTATAATTAGATGAGCGAATTAGAAATTGGTCATATACTCCATGACATGGTATAGTTACAACACTAAGACTAGAACCACCTATTGAAGAAATAACACCAGAAGAGGCTGACCAATTTTATCCATTGGAATATATGTTGTAGAGTTTCTTTCATTTGCTAAAAAAAATTTAAAATCTCTTGGAATGGAAACTGAGCTCTGCCTTCATATCTTGGCAGCAAAAAAAAAACAAAATATCAATTTTGAATGGGTTTTCACATTTTATAGTACTCAAGCATATTCGAGTGGAGGAGAATCCTATTTTGGAGATTCATAACTTAGAAACAATGGCACAAACATCGACTTGAGGTGAGGGTTTTTCAGTTTACATGGTATTTTCATGTGCTTGTCCTTTGTTGCTCAGACTATAGAAATTTTATCTACCTCCTAATGCATAATTGGTATTCTTGTCCAATGTATTGGCTATAATTTTGGATATTTCTCATTGAAATTTTTTATTATTATGGCAATGTTGACAATATTGATCATCAATGGTTTTGATTGGAAGTATCTGCATGTATAAGGGTTTGGGTTGAACCCCTTTTGTACCATTGTTGATTATTTAAATAAATATTTTTCAATGGGGTTTTATAGAGTGGATGGTGTAAATCTAGGAAGCATGTTTTATAGGTTGGATCTTTGAAACTAATATCATTTACATCGTTTGGGAAAAAAGGAACCCAAATCATTTCTTTTATTCATCTTAAATTGTTAGAAAATGGGTTAAATTGGTGAGTTATGATAGTTATGGAACACTTTAATAATCTCTACCATTGATGGTATAGTCCAAATAAACAAAACCATTATCTCTAGTATTCAAATCTATTTACAAAATGCACAAAACATGATTTATTTTCTATAGTCTTAGATCCAACGATATGAACTACACTAGAAGATTCAAATTTCTAAATTGATTCTTTTTCAAAAAATCTCTCTACTTCAGATTGATTCCCATCAACAACCAACACTTGATCAGATCAATGAGTCGATTTCGGGAGAATATTTACATGAAGATGAAAACTTTTAGCTTGTAATTCCCAAGCCCATCATCAAACTTTAGGAAGAACTTGACAACAAAATAACATAACTAGTCTTAGGTATGAAAAGGATTTGTCTTTTCACATTCCAAAATATTCCAAACCAACCTGGTTGAGAGTGTTGGGTTTCTTTAGGAGTTCACCTTCACTTACTCCACATCCTACTCCTCTTCCACAACCACTACAAATGAAATTCCAACATTGTGATTAGGTAAATGTCCATGTGGAATATCAATGTTTTTATCCTCAACCTTGTGTGAATTATGGAAACATAGTCACCATTTAAATAAATTTTCTAGATAGAGGGCTCCTAGAAGAGGAAATATTCACCTTGGTCGGTTCACTTCTTAAAAATGGTATTCAACAACCAAGAATATATATCGTTCATATATTGACATATCTTACAGTGGATAGTCATTCATTTTGTCACCTTGTATATGACAAGGGGGGGGATTGATGGTTAGTTACTGTCTTCAAAGATATATCAAGCAAGCCTAAGTCATAGCTTGACCTAGAGATAATTTCCATAGCCTAAAGCCATAGTTAGATTTCTATCTAGAGATAGACTCATGATCCATGAGCATGATTTTTTGGTGGCCAACCTTAAACTACAATCTATAGGATAATTCATCTTCCACTACCCATTTCATCAGTTTGTGGTCATATTTAAACCATCATTAGAGAGCACCTTTACTTCATAGAAGACTTCAACTTCTAGCCAGATTTATAATTGTTCCAAGAACCGCTTCGAGCAACATTCCAATGATTAACTTTAAACCACCACTGGTAGAAGAATTCAAGTTCTTCTATGTCATTTGGTTTTTGCTCTTCCTTAATCCACACTTTTAGAGATCACATCCAACCATTGGTTTCCATACACTTTTGTATTTCAACTCTCTTCTTGGACTCATATACGTCACTTCAGATTTAGGGGGAATGTAGGACACCTAATCCATCAGGGTTGGTGTTGAGGAATTCCAATGGTCATAGAAGTCCAAGAGACCTCTCAGAAGATGAAAACCAAGGTTCAGTGAATTTTATTAATTATGTATATTCTATTAATGAAATGAAACTCATGTTTCATCTATTTGTTGCTTATTTTTTTATGAGTGATTTTAACAACATAGTTTCAATTGATGAGTAATCTGTAACAATGGTTTCTTTCAACTTTAAAATTGTGTCTAGTGGCACATTTCGGTGGTTTTTGTCAAAGTGATGCAAATATATATTGATGTATAATAATTCCTACAAATAATTTTTGTCCAACATGAGTGATGTCTTGAAAATATCCAAATGTTACAAATCAAGGATTAAATCATACTCATGATGCTTAATGAATATTTTGAATATGTTGATGAAGTGTACCAAGTATAGAAGTGTACATAATGTTCATAGATAAGGAGAAAAGGGATATGTTAGGGATGAATATCAATGTAGATATTTATGGAAATATTAAGGAGATATTGTTAGAGATAGTTAGGAATATGGTTAAGTTAAACATCTCATTATGATATACTTATTATGTCACCTATAGTCATGTAAAGGAACCAATTGTATAGTAGAAATACACACAAGAATGATTTAATTTAATAGATATTCCAATTTGAGAGCTTCTTGATTGTAAAATCCTAGTTTCTTCTTTCATATTTGTTTTTATGCGCTTTCCTCTAATTAACGAAGGCATAAATTAATATCAAAGATCATAATTTATGATCAATGTGTTTATAAAATAGCATGTGAGAGATGAAGTTATGAAGGAATCTTTTCGAACCAATTGTTGAGATCATTGGATAATCCACTAAATATTGATGCAATTAAGCTGACTGTTGGATATTGACATAATTTAATGCATTTCTAGTGTTTACCATGCATATATTTGCAATATAAATGAGAATAATGACTTTCTTTGAAGAAGGAATGTTAGGAAATATGATATGAAGTAGATTCCACATTACTAAATATATATTATTTGATGTTATTCTAGACATAAAGTCTTAGGATGCTTTAGAACTTGTGAATACATATCCAATAATTTTCCATCACAACATCACATAGTATGTAGGATTTTAATTTACTTCATGCACTATGTCATACAAGATAATTTCATTGTGCTTGAAGCCAAAGAGATAAGTGTGTCAGATGATGAAAGAATAAAATAAAATAAGATTATTTCTAATATCGTACCATTTAAGAGAAATTTGCATATTACCTATTGTTAGGTAGAAGAATCTTCTTATCTATGAAAATAAAATGCATGCGCAATGACTTGTAGGAGAAGTAGTTGTTGTTATTGTATGATGATGCAACATAATCAAAGACTTAATTACATTTTGTGTCCCATGGATTGTTTTTTGTGGTGAGATGGTGAGAGATACGCTTGAGATCTATTTTAGATTATGATAAAGTATGATAAGTTTGAATATGAGATGTAAAAGTAGAATAATAAAGATTCATCCAAGGGGAATATTAGGGTATTATTAAAGCTATTGGGCTCATTGAGGATCATAGTAGACTATGACAGGAAAGAGATTTAGTGGCTACTATTGGCTAATTTGTAAAACAAGTAAACAATGAGTAATGGAGGAAACAAACTGCTAATAGTAGGTTTTTTTCCACTATGGTTAGAGGATTCTATTGACGGTGTCAAAAATATATTAACCAAGGGGGTCTCCCTGATGTAAGTCTGAATTAGACCTCACACTGTTTGGAGTAGGAGCCCCATCCAGAGTATCACCCTGACTACTAGAACTCTAAGGTTTGGATTGGATGCAATAAATAACATAAGATATTATGCACATATCCTTTGAAATTATCAACTAAGTTGACACTATGAAACACCAATTGTAATGTGTAAAACAAGACTTTCACAAGAGGGAAGTAAGAGTGAGTCTCTAGAAGGAAAGTAATAGTACTATCCTAAGAGAGACAAATGAGAGTAAGGAAAGATTCATTAGTTATGTAGCAAAATATTTCACATAGACACAATGAACATTTATGAAAATACAATACACATTAAACAAGATAAGTAATAATGTAAACAATGAAACAGGAACTAATACGATTACTTGTTTTTTTGAGGTAACAAAAAAATTAACCAATTTTGAAAAGTGTTGATTCATAATATATATATATATATATATATATATATATATATATATATATATATAAAAGAAGGAAAGTAATAGTACTATCCTAAGAGAGACAAATGAGAGCAAGGAAAGATTCATTAGTTATGTAGCAAAATACTTCACATAGCCACAATGAACATATATGAAAATACAATACACATTAAACAAGATAAGTAATAATGTAAACATTGAAACAGGAACTGATACGACTACTTGTTTTTTTGAGGTAACAAAAAAATTAACCAATTTTGAAAAGTGTTGATTCATTATATATATATATATATATATATATATATATATATATATATATATATTAGCATAGGTTTTTACACTTTAAATTTTTTTATGTACATTATCTTTAAAATGTTAGTGATTTGCAAACTGATTTTAAAAAGTCTCGATGCAACCTTAAGTGCTTTTTTAGAAAACTTGTTTTTTTACTTTAAATTTTCTAATGTATTAAATGTGAATAATTATTTATTAATCTTATTCTTCATATTTATTTTTTCTTTTATTTTTTATTTTTTTGTAGTGTAATCTTTATTTTTTTGCATAGTTAAAGAAAAAGGTCGATATTTTAATGTTTCGATAACCTACATATTTATATATCATTAATTAATTTTTCAATGCACATCAAATAATTGTCTCTAAAAAAACAATAATTTTTAACAATTGACATAAAAATAAACATTTTGAATATAAATATAACAAAAAAATTACACATTTTGAGACATTTTTGCTAGAAATGATGTCAAACTCACAATTTTTATAGGAAGCACTTAACAAAAAATGGTTAAATAATAGGTTTTTTTATTTATTTATAAATTTGATGTCAAAAAATAATAATAATCACAATTTTTTTAGCAATGTCTTCACAATCACCTTGTATTATTTGATATTGAATAGTCTCAAGCCTATTCCAAATTAAATGAGTAAGAATTGGACCAAGTTCAACATTACTAAGACATTGCTTTCTGAGTATTTCCATCTTAATTTTTTCAATAAATCTTCTGAAACTATCTGGTGCTCCATTTGCATCCTTCTTCATATTTAATAAAATAAGCAAATATGTATAAGTTATAAAATAAAAATAGTATACAGATGAATAAAAATGAATGTATAAATCAACATACCTTTTTAAATGCAAGATAAAATTATTTTAGTGTTGGTCTAGAACTTGAATCTCGGTAGTTGCATACAACATCATCTCAACTATATTCATTCAACAATTTAACAATTTGTTTTTGTATTTTCATGTAAAACTTCTGATAGAATAGATAAAGCAAAAAAAAATTAATATAATGATATGTATAAAAAATACTACCAACAACAATATGTTATATTTAAAAGAAAATTATAATCTAGAAATATGTAAAAATAATTGAACAAACTTACTTTTGAAATTCCTCACACATTTTTTCCAATGATAATTCCCTTTACTTCACACGAGATAATATTGTTTTGACAAATTTTTCATCCTTCACTCCTTGCAATTCTCTCCAACGTGTGATAGTCATATCTTTTACAAGCGGCTTCATTCCAGGACCTTATTTACTACTAGTAGATATCAATGGTTTAGACTTTTTGGCCTTCTAGTTTTTAATGCCAATGTTCTCCCACATGCTAAAAATATCATTAATCACTTCCCATGCCTCTCCAGTTCTAAATGCCAACTAGACTATGTTATGCATACCTCTGAATATATCATAATTTACTTTGCTACCCTTTGAATTGATTTTTTCCTCAATTTGATAGTCTATTTCCATACAACATTCCTTTCGAAATGCTAGACTAACATTTATCTTATCCCCACCAAATTTTTCTTCAAATTCATTATGAATAAATCTAACCCTTTGGATGAAAGTCATAGACATCCTATACTCATTATTTGTATTATGATCCCATTACAATAAATTTGCTTCTGTATCTGATAAACCAATGTTAGTTATACATTTCATTGTTTCAAAATGTGGGTTATTGGGATATTCTTCCATCAATTACCTTTGAACTTCTACAAAATGGTTCCCCCAAGCACATAATAATTATATTCAAAACATTTTGACTTATCAAATGCTTCTTTGATGGGAAATTGAACTAGATCAACAAGAAGCACATAATCAACCACATGAGCATATGGATTGTACCTCATCAATGTCTTCAAGTTGTGAACATGCAGGTGGTGTGGCTTTATAATTTTATATTTAAATTTTCCTTCATTTGGCTTATAGATTTGGCTCACATTAAGATGAAATGTATGACCACCCTCAATTAAGTTGTCTTTGTCAAGTGATGTCGAATGGAATTTTGTTTTGTTTTAATAATGTCATCCTCTAAATCAACTCCTCGTGTAATGATTTCCATGCTTTCTTTTGAATTTTCACTAGGATCTTCACTACTAGCCATGACTTTTTGAGAATGATCAACTTTTATTTTCTTCCTCCTCTTTTCTTATAGATAAGTAACATCCTCCTCATCAACTAGAACATATACATTCTTGGACATTTTTTCTTTTGGTCTTTTATGGCTCTTCTCTTTTCTAACATCAGTTCTAATCTCATCCTCAATAATTGCAACATATTCTTCAACTTCAATTACAACTTCCTCCTCTTCAAAAGTAACATGTCTAGCTTTGCTAGATTTATCCACTATAGACATTCTTTGTTGATCCCTTGGATGTAGTTTTGTAGCATCATGAATTACTTTTTTGTGCTTGTTTTCCATAACTTCTTTTGACCATGAGTAGAAACTACAGACAACATTCGTAATATATTTCTCTATAAAATAAATTCTTCCCAACATAATTGAAAGTTTTTCAATAAAATTTTGTCAAAAAATTATCATATGTTAATAAAAATTATGTTATAAAAGATATAATAATACAATTACAATAACACAAAACACATAAATATAAATAACAATACTTATGATATCTTGTGCAATCTCATTTACGATTTGTTTACACATCTTTGTAGAATCATTTGTCGTGTCATACATTGAAAATGCAAACTGATATATAATCTTGTCATGTGACTTGAGAGGTTTTGTAAGTAGATAAACAACTTTAGTATCCATTATCAAACACATGCCTAGTACTTTTCCCAACACCTCATAACTTCCACTATCATTAGGAATATCAACATATAGATATATATGTAGAGGGTGTACGCCTTCTGTACTTTTCACAAACCATATAAGTTCAGTATGCTTCACTTCTTGAAATTTCTTCCAGTAAGAAATCAACTTCTTATCCTTTTAGGCACTTTCTAGATTTGTAGTTATTATCTTAGGCCAGGATCATTCAGTATCATTGTTTTATGATACACCTATAGTTTTAGTAGTCTTTGGTCCATCACATAAATCTTCCTTGATACTATTTCCCTGCAAAAAATATACACATATATAAATAATTAAATCATAAAAAACAAAACCAATATCTTAAGTAAAGAAACAAAATATAACCCCCATAACAAGTTGGATGTTAGGTTCATATAGGGAAAAAATTCCATTCCTTCAAATTTTTTATTTTTCTTTTCATTTGTCCTTAGTCCCTTAGCAGAAAAGGGGCCGATTTTGGGAATTGCCCCCTGCCTTCCAGGGGAATAATTATGAGAATTGGCTCCTTGCATATGCGCTTATCAAAATCATCCCCCTACCTACTAGCAGCCCGCTGTGCCTTAGTGTCGTGTTATGCTTGTGCGTGTGGGCGAGCACGCCTAGCCATGGGCGTGCCCGCCCAGGGAAAAAATGAAACCTGGCCTACTACGCAACCGATTCCCATAATCACCCCCCTGGCCTGTCGAGGACCGATTCTGGGAATCATCCCCCTAACTTGTTGGGGGTGATTCTGGGAATTTGCCCCCTGGCTTGCCCATAATCTCCCCCCTGGCCTGCTAGGGGCTAATTCTAGGAATCGACCCTCAGCAAGCTAGTGGGGAAATTCTGAGAATCGACTCCTGGCAAGCCAGTGGGGTGATTCCTAGAATCAGCCCCCAACACACCAGTGGGGTGATTCCCAGAATCGGCCCCCGCTAAGCCAGGGGGTGATTCTAGGAATCATCCCCCCATAGGCCAAGGGGCTAATTCCTAGAACTTCCCCCCTAGCTTTCCGCGACCGATTCTGGGAATAGCCCTTGGCTGGCCAGGGAGCTGATTTTATGAATCGACCCTTGGCTTGCCAACTCAGGTGGTCATTTTGTGTTTTTCCCAGGGTAGGCACACCCATGACTAGGCACGCTCGCCAATAAATTGTGTGCTTGTGGGCAGGCATGATCGTCCACGGTACCCACCCCCACAGCCCAGCCTTCCCAGGGGTTGAGGGCCAATTCTCATAATCGACCCTCACCCAGTGGGCAAGCTGGACCATGAGGGTGGGGGGTGGAGGGGGTTGCATGCAACCTCCCTCCAAGGAGGAGAAGGGTAAGATTTAAATATTCATTAGTGGATTAAGAATTTAATTCAATGATATGATTGAGTTTGATGAGCCTAGATCATTGGAGGAGGCCATCCAAATGTTAAAGCATTTCTATGAAAAATCGAAGCACAAATTTGAGACTAAGCCAGATTGGAAGGGTAATGATAAGAATAAAGGAAAATGGGACAAGAAGCAAGCTAGACCTCAGGATATAGGTAATAAATAGAATGCAATGTCGTTTGAGAAGTTCAATGCATCTGACAGAGGTCAGGGAATTCGATCTAACGAAAAAAATAAGGATGCAGGGTGGAAGTCTATAGAGTGTTGGACATGTGAAAAATATCATCACAGGAGAGACTGTTCGCAGCATCAGGGTGGTAGATCGTAGATCTAGAATGCTGAGGAGGGATAGAGAGTGGGAGATGTTGGGCAGAGTATTCCTAATTTCTATGCAGCGTTGGATAGTAGACAGGCATATCACTAGGTGGCTATTATCGAGATGGATGGTAAGCATTCTGATCAAGTTGTTTCTATTTTGATTGACCCTGGATCTAATTATACTTATGTTAATCCTGACCTGGTGGATAAGTATGGTTTGAATAAAGAAGTGCATGCAAAATCTTGGTTAGTTCATTTAGCTACAGGTACAAAGAAGTGAGATCATCATTGGGTAATATCTTATGCATTTCATTTGAATGGTATGCATACCACAACACATTTGAATATATTACCATTGGGATCATACAATATGTTGTTGGGCATGGATTGGTTGTACCTTCATAGAACCAAGGTAGATTGTTATGACAAATCCATTGAGTGATTGGATGAAAATGGGGAACAAAGAGTTTTTGGGGTAAGAAGAAAGCAACATCAATTAGGTGGTGACAATTATGTAGGCCATGCGTAGTCGTAGAAAAGGGCATGTTTTATTTCCAGTGCATATCTCTAGTGACAAAGGTAAGGAAGTGGAGAATGTAGATGTTTTGAGTATGTGCTCGGTTCTACAATAGTTTCAAGATGTATTTCCTACATATGTTTTAGAGTTTCCACCTCACAGGGAAGTAGACTTTTCTATTGAGTTTGTGTTAGGGGAAACTCCGACATCAAAGGAACCTTATAGGATGAGTACACATGAGTTGGTAGAGTTAGAGTTGTAGTTGAAGGAAATGTTGGACATGGGATACATTAGGTCAAGTGTATCACCATGGGGTGCACCGGTACTATCTGTGGATAAGAAGGATGGTAGTCTCAGGTTGTGTATCGATTACAGACAATTGAACAAAGTAACCATAAAAAACATGTATTATTTACTAGGGATTGATGAATTGTTCGATCAGTTTAAGGGAGCACCAATGTTCTGGAAGATTGATCTGAGATCTAGATATCATCAGGTATGCATTAAAGGAGAGGGCATATACAAGGCAACTTTCTGGACTAGGTATGGCCATTATGAGTTTGTTTTAGTTCCATTTGGTTTGACTAACGCTCGAGCTACCTTTATGTGCTTGATGAATAGTGTGTTGCATCCAAATTTGTAAAAGTTTTTTATTATGTTCATTGATGATATATTGGTATATTCTAAAAAATTAAGAAGAGCATGTCAAACATTTAGTAGCAGTGTTGATATTGTTGAAAGAGCATCCGTTGTATGCTAAGCTCAACAAGTGCAACTTCTTTCAGTATGAGGTACACTACATGGGACATGTGGTTTCCAAGGATGGCATAGCAGTGGATCTAGAGAAGATAAGAGATATCATGGAGTGGGCATCTCCCGGGAATGTGGACTAGGTGAGGTATTTCATGGGGTTGTAAGGCTATCATAGGAGGTTCATCAGGAAGTTCTTGCATATTTCTTATCCTATTACATCATGGTAGATGAAAGGTAAGAAGTTTGAATGGATAGAGGAGTGTGAGGCCAATTTTGAGCAGCTCAAGCAATTGTTGACACATGCACCAGTGTTCAATATTGCAGATCGAGAAAAAGAGTTTGTAGTATGAACATATGCTTCCAAGAGAGGACTTTGTGGAGTCCTTGTGTAGGATGGACATGTGCTATGCTATGAGTCACATAAACTAAATGTGCACGAGATGAACTAACCCACACATGATATTGAGTTGGCAGTGATCATACATGCATTGAAGCTGTGGAGGCACTATCTTTTGGGAAGGAGGCTTTTATTGATGAGTGATCACAATGGTTTGTTGTACCTATTTGACCAATTGAATCTGAATGGCAGGCAGGCTTGGTCGTTGGCCACAATCAGTGTGTTCGATTTTGAGATCGAGTATATCAAAGGTAAAGAGAAAAGGGTGGGATATTCTCTTACGAGATGGATACAAGTAAATCATATAGCAGTTATGAGTTTCTATGGGACAGATCTACAGGATAAGATCTTGCAGGAAAATCAACAGCATGTCACGTATATGGAGATTGTGCATAGGTTGCAACAGAGTTCAGGTAGTGGTACAGGTACAGGTAAAGGTATAGGTATAGATGTAGGTGCACATGATGTGGATTATCGTCTCACGACAAACGGATTCGTTAGATTTGGAGATAGGATATATGTGCTAGATATTAGTGATTGGTTGTATGCTAAGCTCAACAAGTGTAGTTTCTTTCATACTGAGGTACACTACCTGGGATGTGTGGTTTACAAGGATGGCATAACAGTGGACCCATAAAAGGTAAGAGCTATCAAGGAATGGGCAACTCCCAGGAATGTGGATGAGGTGAGATATTTCATGGGGTTAGTAGGTTATTATAGGAGGTTCATCGAGAACTTCTCGTAGATTTCTTATCTTATCACATCATTGCAGAGGAAAGGTAAGAAGTTTGAATGGTCAAAGGAGTGCGCAACCAGTTTTGAGAAGCTCAAGTAGTTGTTGACACATTCACTAGTGTTAAATATTGCAGATCCAGGAAGGGAGTTTTTAGTATGTACAAATGATTACAAGAGAGGATTTGGTGGAGTCCTTATGCATGATGGACAAGTGGTATGCTATGATTAACGAAAACTGGATGAGCACAATAAAAACTACCTGACACATGATCTTGAGTTGGCAGCAATCATACATGCATTGAAGATGTGGAGACACTATCTTCTTGGCAGGAGGTTTGTATTGATGAGTGATCAAGTGGTTTCCAGTATCTATTTGACCAACCAAATCTGAATGGTAGGAAGGCTCAGTGGTTCACCATGATCAATGAGTTTTATTTTGAGATCAAGTATATCAAAGGTAAAGAGAATAGGGTGGCATATTCTCTTAACAGGCAGATAGACATAAATCACATATAAGCTATGAGCTCCTACGGGACAAATTTCCAGGATATGGTCTTGTCGGGAGGTCAGCAAGATGACAAGTATATGGACATTATGCACAAGATGCAACAGAATACAAGTATAGTTACATGTAGTGGTACAAGTATAGGTACGGGTAGTGGTATAGGTATAGGTACAGATGTAGGTGCACAGGATGTGGACTATCATGTCAAGGTAGATGGATTGGTTAGATTTAGAGACTTGATATATGTGCCAGATAGAAGTGAGCTCAATAAGGTGATGTTGAGGGAGTTTCATGAAAAACCATATTCAGGTCACCCAGGATATTAGAAGACATTGACCGAATTAAAGAAGTTTTAATATTGGCCAAATATAAAGAAGGATGTAGCAGAATTTGTGACTAGATGTTTGGATTGTCACAAGGTAAAGGCAGAATGTAAGCATCTAGGTGGACTATTATAGTCGATTGCAATTCCAGAATGGAAAAGGGAGGTAATTTCTATGGATTTTATCATAGGTTTTTCGAGGATAATGGGACAATATGATTCCATCATGGTAGTGGTGGACAGATTGACAAAGGTAGAACACTTCATTCAAGTGAAGTATACATTCTCAGCGAGTGATGTAGCACAAGTACTCATCAGGGACGTGGTCAGATTGCATGGTGTTCCAAAGAAGATTGCGTAAGATCAGGATGCGAAGTTCACTTCCAAGTTTTTGAAGGATTTGTTTGCAGGATTAGGTACATAGTTGGCCTTCGTTATGACTTATCATGTGGACATAGATGGACATCTAGAGAGGGTTAGCATGATATTGGAGGACATGTTGAGGATTTATGTGATGCATCAATAGTGGAAGTGAGAAGAGTACCTTCCACTGGTAGAGTTCACTTACAACAATGGGTACTAGGAATCCTTGAGGATGAGTCAGTTTGAGGCATTGTTTGTGAAAATTCGTAATACTCCCATCAATCGGAGCAATCCAGTTAAGTGGGTGTTGATTGGACTGGACCTGTTGGTAGACATGGAGCAGTAAATGCAGGTAATCAAGAAGAATTTGAAAGTAGCACAAGATAAGCAGAAGCGTTATTTAGATTAGAATAGGTTGTTCAAGGAGTTCCAAGTTGGGGAACATGTGTACTTGCGCATCAAACTGAAGAAGATCTCCTTGCGAATTGGATCATGCACCAAGCTGGGACCTCGATTTTGTTGAAATTTTAGGATTATTGATAGGATTGGGCCAGTAGCCTATCGAATTTCACTGCCTTCAACAATGAAATTCCATATGACGTTTTCCATTTTTCATTGCTTAAGAAGTATGTTAAATATGTTGATCATGTGATTGACTAGTTTGTATTGCAGGTGTAGCCAGAAGGACAATTCCAGCTGAAACCTTAGTGTATATTATAGAGAAATATGCTCATGCTCTGAAACTGAGAAATTGAGTAGGTTAAAGTGCAATGGAAGCACTTTGGGCCTGATGAAGCTACATGGGAGATGTCAGATCAGATGCGGGTTATGTATCCTTCCTTATTCGCTGATTGAGTGGATGTTTTGGTATATGATTTTAGTACATGTTTTGGTGATATTTGGTATATGTACATATGTTCAGGCATGTAAATACCCCCATGAGCTATGTTATAAAGCTCTAATAAGTAGTATGGGTATCATGTCAATATGATGTTATAATTGTTATGTTGTCATGTCGATTTTCTTCTTAGCAAGATGATTATTGTAAATACCACAACGAGCTAAGTTATAAAGCTCCATTGGTAGTATGATTTTCTTACAAAAACTTGTTGGTTGTAGATGTTGTTGAACACTGAGGATGGTGTTCCCCCAAGGGGGAGGGTTTTATAACAGCCCCAGTGAAAATTCCATGTAATAAAAGATAATAAAGGAAAAATAATAACCACGGTTGATGGGACACTTATTCCAAAATGAATGTTAGGAAAAATCATAGTGATGGTAATCACTAATGATTGATTAATGACTAAGGAAATTGACAAAGGCAATGGCAAAGGCTTTGGAAAGGAAAAATGACATTTTGGCACATTTATTTATGATATAATGGAAACTAGGAGAAAATGGAGGCGAAAGGTCACAGGTTTCATGTGAGGAAGAAAATGAAGGAAACTAATGGAAAATGAAGAAAATAGAGGCCTCATTAATAAAAAGGTTTTTGAGGATTAGTTCACAAACTTTTTCAGTTCATTTTTGGAGCTCTCTCTCTCTCTCTCATACTCTTGGACACTCGATTTTTCTTGGAGCATTCTTGGAGGAGTGTGGCATACTTAGAATTTTGGAGAAAGAAGGAAAAGGAAGAGAAGTAATGTGTAAGAGGACATCGATATCAACAACTACAAGAGGTTTTTCTTGCAGGTACCAAGTTCCATGTATGTTTTCCTCACCAGTTTTGGCATTCATGGCATATGCATGTGGTTTATTGGTCATGATTTTTCATTGGCATGGAGAATTTCCTGGATCGACAGTGGATTTGCCTAACCTTTCCATTTCCTAGATATCCATGGTCTTGTGGGTTCATTTATTTGTTTTTCTAGTTGGTTCTCATGTTTCCTTTAGCTTGGTTTGAGTTACTAGTTCCTAGAAGCCCTGATTAGACAAACACTCTGGAAGCCATATAACAACTTAGGTTGAGTTACTTGTCCTGGAAGCCTTGGTTGGACAAATTCTCTGGAACCCCTTGGTGGTTTTAGTTAGTAATCCTGGAAGCCCTGGTTGCACAAATTCTCAGGAAGCTCGGAGACAACTGTGGGTTAAGTTACTAGTCCTGGAAGCCTTGGTTGGAACAACTACTCTCGAGCCCTAGAAGGCTTGGGTAGAGACCAATCTAATGATGGTTTTGTGATGCCTGACCATGAGGTGGAATCACTATTTGATGGCTTGAGGTGGTTTGGCCTCTCGAAGCCCTAGATGGTTTTGATTGATGTGTTTCATGAGATCCCACATTCATGCTTGGAATATGGCATGGGGGTGACTGGATGAAGTGAGATTTGGCTCTGCTATGTCTACGTTCGGGTGGTTCATGTAAGTCCAACAACTGGTTGGAATTTGCATCATTAATATGAGGTTATTTGTCCTCGTTATTTCATTAGTATTATACTTGTTTATATGTGGATTATATCGATGCTATTTCCTTGCTATTTCTATTGCTATTTTGCTAGTTATGAACATGTATTATGACAACGACTAAGCATGGATTTCATCATGTTTTTACTTATAAATGAATGAAGAATGTATCTATTGCCTAATGGATGAACCTGAAACTAATGTGTTGAGGCATCAATAATTCTTAGTGATTCTCAGATGAGTATGAGACCCCTATGCTCATATTTGTTGTTTAAATTTGTAGATTACATATTTGTGATATGTTGACGAAATGCCTGTCATGGATAGTATGGTTCTAGTCAAGTCCATGTTCAAGTAATTGCATATGTTTGACTATTCCGCTGTGATATTTAATTTCTAAAGGTGCCATTGAGTTTTGGGCTGTGACTTGGGCTCTGGGCCTAAAAAGGTGGCTCAAATCTCAGAGACACAGGTACAACACTGGGCAGAAAAGTCCCTAGACGCATGCATACCCATGTTGTGGGAGAGTCTGGAGCCTCCTGGATGCATTCTTGCCCATATCAAGGGAGTGCTCAAGGGTTTAATTGTCTAGAACTTAAGTTGGTCTCAGGCGTTAGTGACCTGTGTGGTTGGGATGGCTCCTAGGAGTTATGTTCCTGAAGTGGAAGTTTTGTGTCATGTGTTCCATCGATTCCACTTCCTTAACTAACATTTAGGGAGTCGAATCATATCATAGTAACTTCTCATCACATGTTTACCCTAGTTGGCCGGTTACTTGGGTAGAAGTGGGAGGAGGGTGTTACATATATGGCATAATAATCTTGAAATCAAATGACCGACCTTGGTTGAAAATTTATGTGTGTGCAATTAATTGGTTTTATTAAAAGATAATTAATTCATCCAATAGGACACATTAATTATTAGGTAACAAATGCTCCAAATATTTTTATTCCTCTTCTCCTCTAGGGCCATAATTAAATACCACTAATATCGAGTTGAAAAGTGGAATTGATTTTCCTAACAAGTCATTGAGTTAGTTGCATCCTCGTAAATTGTATCATTTTTCCTTTTCATCACCATTTTACTTATTTACTCAATGTACTGAGGAATACATGATAGATAAATGAGGCTTTTGTGGAACTATTCGCTATTAAATCCTGATTTTATGGTAGCATTTAGTAGGACGTTACTTCTTCATGTACCACCTTCTTCAAGCCATGTGAGAATGATGAAGAGAAGTTAATAAGTTACAAGTCTATAAAGGGTGTTCTAGAAAATAATTCATGTAATACAATATTAAGAACATCTTTTTACCTCAAGGATTGAACTTTCTCAAATGAGCTTTCAATTAACCTCAAAATGTGCAAATGACTGATTTCCACTATGTATGAAATAAAGGCTACAAAGTGACATTTATGGTTTATCATGTACGAACCTTTGATATATTTAGGAGATTTCTTGCTCAAAGAAAATGATATATAGAAATTTGAATTGTGTGGAACAAATGGATGCATGGGGTGAGAGTTAAATGGAGGATTAAGTTATGTAGTTCTTTCACACACATTAAAATGAATGTGCATGAGGCTTAGGGAAGGAGTGTTCGAAAAGAAGTATGTCAAGAGTTTGGAGTAGTGGGAAGTGTTATCTCTTGAAATTTCACCTCAGGCTAAGAAAGGTAAACTTCAAGGCAACATCAAACCACTTAGCCTTGTAGCTAGCCCTACGGGGCAGGAGAGGGCTCTCTCCGGTCTATCTCAGTAAAGATCTTCAATGGGCGAGATGACCAATAGGGAAACACTAATTTTAGGCTAGTAAACTGATCAAGAGGTTTAAATTTGGGATTTTTAAAGTTTTGGTGGAAAATTGGGGAATGGCAATTTCGGGTGCGGGGATTGGACACAGTTTTCGCAGGGAGTTCTTTGGGGCGAGGTAGGAAACAGTATTGATGCCTTTGATAGAGATGGATGGATGAGAATGACTGGTGAGGAGTTAAGGAGAGCAAGCAATAACCTTGAATTCCCCTTAAACAGTTGAAAACATTGATATTAAGCAAACTTAAAAGCAGAGCATGACAGTCATGAATTCTACTTTAACACTTCATTTGCCTAATTTGCAGAAGGAAAAGTAAGGAAATGATTCACATAACACACTTACAAGTACAAAGAGAAACACACCATCAATACATGTGAACACAAGAATCCCAAAAAGGACTGCAAAACCCTGGTCTTCCTTTTCCAAAAATTGCAGAGATACAACGAATAATACAATAAGAGCTTCTCCCTCAAGAGTCCAACCATGAAAATGAGCAAGGGAGTACATAATATAGATCATCTAACATCTTTCCCTGCCTCTAGGGGTCGAGCTCACTATCCTAGGAGCTGTTTCAACCAATTCTAAACTAAGCACTGAAAACTAGGCAATCAAAACAACTTGCCTCTATAAACTAGGAAACCAATTCATTCATTTAATTTTCACCTATCTCATGAATGAATCTTCCAGAAGAGATACATAAGTGTAAAAGTGTCATAAATTTACATCATTTACAACAAGAAGGATAAAAATCAACTCCAAATTGTCAAACACAGTCAAAACTGCGTTTTGCTGAGCTGTAGGCTGAAATCCTGAGCAATTTGCCTGACGGGTCGTGCGGCTTTGAGAGAACTTTTGGGGCACTTTCAGGTGTCCAAATGGGGCAAGCGTAGGCTTGTTGGAAAGGTCTGGATGTCTACTTTCCAACCCAAGTAAGATTTCTGAATTTGGTGGTCATTTACCCCTCCAAAACTGCAATCTCCCAAGACTGCTTTCTGTGTGTCAAAAATGTGGCAGAAAGTCATTTTTTGCTTGTTTTTTGACTTTCTGGAGGCCCAAAACTTCATAAAATCTCTTGGAAATGGGTGAACATGTGTAAATTTTCATGAAAAATCTAGAAATGCTGAGTTTTTCTGGAATGGAGTAGCCAGATGAAAGGGTCGTGCGGGGGGTGAGACCCGTTGAGGAGACAAAACCTGTTTTTTGCCTGAAAAAACCAAAAATGACCCAAAATGCTCAAAATTTCTTGGAATTTGTGCCAGGGCTGAGCTATTTAGTGCCATGCTCCTTCAAGGAAGCCTCGGCCAAGATGTGGATGGGGTCGGACCTTTTTCTTCGTTTTTGTGTTTTGGCCAACCGCCTTTGGAGCACTTTCATCTTCGCCTTGCACACGTGCATCCGTGCCCAATAATGATTCTTCATGTTTCTAAGCAATTTCTTATCTTGGTTGGCCTTGGCCAACAGCCTCTCCAAATGAGCATTGAGCCGGATAAGCATAGACTCTCGCTCAACGGGTACTAAATCACCGGGTCTTCTTCGATTCAAGTTGCGATCACTACGAATCCTCCACAACTCATCAAGAGTTTGCTCATCCTCCAACTGCTTGTTCCGCTGTTCTAGATATGAGATTGTCCATTGTGCCCCTTTTAATCTCTTCTGCAATGCATCATTTTCAGCTCTAAGGTGCTGAATGATCTCCTTTGACTCTAGGCTAGGAGAACTGACATCAAGATCAACAAGCTCTATATCTGGAACACCTGATGGCCCCTCATCAATCCTGCGTTGTTTGCCCCTCTCTGATACCTATGCTGCTGTCGGAGACGAGGCCCCTTCCACCTGGTGTGGAGATAACACTCGTGGTGCTGATGAAGAAGGCGAGACCCCTTCCACCTGATGTGGAGAAAATACTCGCCTAGCTGCTGCAAATAAGGCCCTGTGGCCTCTCTGATAAGTGACCAATGGAGAAGAGCTGACATGGCTAGTCCCGGGGATATCATGCTGCTGTGATGGTCCTCCCTCCTCATGAACAATCTCCGGATGTGGTGGTGGTGCTGTAAAGAACTCATGAGAGATGAACTCCTCCCATGTGATGCCCTGCTGAGCCAACTGATGTCTGACCACAAGCTGAATCAAACCGTAATGATAGAGGCTCCTATACTGCTGTGCTGGGCTCTTCCTCTGCATCAAGGGCACCATCCTCTTAATGTTCTGGCACATGAAACAGGGATGTTCATCATCCGTACCCGTGTGAAATGCATCAACAGGCGAATATGGTACGAATATACCTGTGAAAATCTGCCCTCACAGGTGAAATAGAGCATGATAACTTTCATCATGGGGGCATACTCACTCCTCAGAAATCTGAAGGGAAATACACCCGTCAAGTGTCTCATGAATGCAGGTCTAATGAAAGGCTCATACTGAACACTGTCCAACATCTTGCGCTTATTCCACGCCTCTTCGACATTAGGTATCCCTGTGGCTTGAGCAATCATCTCGGGTGTCAATGTAAAATCCACCCTGGCAAGGTTCACATGTCCATCATGCAAATGCAAAACAAATAAGCGAGCCAACTCCCTGTGATGCTGAATCCGAGAGATCCTCTCGCAAAACTCATAACAAGACATATAACGGAAACATGATACTGCCATTGGACAAGCCTGCAAATCAGTCAAAGAGGTGGGCTCCTCTCTCCTATGATGACCGCCCTTTCCACCCTTGTGAGGCCTCCTCTGTTCCTCAAACTCTGAAGCTGATGCATGGTCATCACTTTGCTCATAATTGGTTTCGGTTTCTGACATTGTTTTAGGAGCAAAGTGGCTGAAATGTACTGTTGTTTCTGCTTTGCAAACTGCTGATTAAAATGCTTGCACAATTTAGCAATTTGTGGCTCCTTGGCAAATTTGCTGGCGGTTTTGCAGAGAGAGCGTTGATGGGTCGCGCGCCTCACCCAACGGGTCGCGCGCCTTCCCAACTCACACAATTCGCTCAAACTCTCTTGGAAACAATTGCTCTATCACTTGAATGCAAAATGAGGCTTGATGGAGGGAGATTAGGGCTTTTATAGCCTTATTTGAATTAATTTCATGTCATAACCCACTTTATAATGTTTTTCCATGACACTTTATAAACTTGACTTTTTTGGTTTCCTTTTGTCCTGAAATTGATTGATTTGATGCTTTTCTTTGATAATTTTTGTAGGGATAGCATCTGAGGGATCTTGACAAGGGAGCCAGGGTTACATGCTGTCCTTTGAATCATTTTGAATTTTTACAATTTTTACAAAATTTTGAGAAATGACCTTGGCTTTAAAAACAGGGTTTTTAAATCCAAGGTGAAAATTAACTGTACAAGATGAAATTTTTCGAAGAAACACTTTGAAAATCATCCCTCTAACTTGCTGGGAACTTATTGACCTTCAGAGACATGACCTTGAAGATAAATTTGACCTCAACCCTAGACCTAAAAATTTTGACCTAAAGACAAAGACAAGTAACCTTGAACAGTTTAATGACTCAAACAACTTGATCCAGCAGTGCCAAGAGGGGAATAAAATACCAGCTCCTCCATCAGGGTTATGGCATGCTTAATGGAATGCAAGACACTGATGAGACACCTACTTATGGAAATGCAAAGAGCTTTGATCGCTGATGGAGGGCTACTAGACCGACTCTAACATTGGCTCCAATGGGGATGGTAGCTCCTTGGAGGTGCCAAGAACCTCAGACCTCTGGGAGAGCGGACCCGTGCCTTATAATCGTTGGGCAATGGAGTCAAAAACTCAAGCGGAAATGCATGATTGAAAACTGATGACTTGACAACACAAATTGACTCTCACTCAACTAAAAAATGACTCAATACTTAAACACAACCGACAAACTGAAAATGATGCTCAAAGTGGATCTTATTCATCAAAACCTACTCTAACAGTTTCATTCATCACCTGATCAAGTGAAATGAAACAACCAATGCAACCAAGTAAGTATCCCATCTGCTGTTCGAATTCTCCGCAAGTGCTCGCTTATGAACAACAAGAGAGAACTACTGAAAGGCAACGCCCATGACAACTTAGAAACAGATCCATAGAATGATATGAATTCTCTCTCCTCCTCCAAAAACACTGCATAAGGATCTTGAAATTCAAGCACACTGGAGCTTAGCTCATCCAATGGATTACTTCTCGTTTCCTCATACCATGAATGCAAATTTTGAGCTGAGCCTTGTGACGAGACCTCTGCTGAAAATGACAAAGAAATTGGCTACCGGATCAAATTCATATCAGCACATGTTTCAAGCTCACATGTTAATGGAGAAAGACTTTGACTGCAAACCTCATCCAAAACATCAGCTATTGGATCATTAAAAACTTGAAAAGATTGCTGTAATGTATCCATTGAAAATGTATGACATCCTTCTAGCTGTTCATCTTTTTCTTGAGAGATTTTACGAAGATTCTTCCTTATAAACTGAAATGTTTCGAAACAAAAGGGTATAGAATCTTCCTGCATCATCAAATCATGTATTTCGTCTTTCACAACTTCATCTGTAATCTGCCCTTCAATTTCATTTGGTGGCTGCAAATCTGATGCTACAGGTTGCTCAAGAATTTTATTATCTGTCTCATCCTTAACATTAACACGGAGAGATTGCTGATTTGTCATAGGCTGTCCATTTAAAGATTTACTATGCAATCTACCCTTCAAAAACTGAAATGATTCAAAACAGAATGGTATGGAGTCACCTTGAATCATTAGATCATGTGTGTCCACTTCCAAGTCTTCAACTAAAACTTGACAATCAATGGATTTCGGGGGTTGCAAATCTGAATATGAGAAGTCTTGAACAAAATTTTCATTGCTCTCAAAATGGTTCAAATCAAGACTTGTTGACATTTGATTTCTGATTGCATGGTAGTTCTCTCTGATGAACTGAAACGAATCAAAACAAAAAGGCAAAGATCCTTCACTTACTTCAAACTTTGCTGCACTTTCCTCGTCAATGTCATAGCTGATATGTGATGGTTGAACATTGTATTCAAGCTGCTGTAAGTGAACTTTCTGCTCCCGCAAACTAGTCGCTGATTTGTCTGTAAGATTAGCTTTTGTTTGGAGAACATAATCATCATCATACTCATCAAACTGAGGCAATTCATCATCAAACATACACATCATATCAACAACTCTCTCTTCTTCACAATGATTAATAAGACAATCATCATCATATCTATGACAACTAGGATAAGAAACAAAATGTTTTGGATCAGCAACTTGTTCTTCTTCAATCAGCGAGCCTTGAATATCATAATCATTTCTTGTGGTGACCTTCTGCATCATCTCTTCTACTGCACTTACCAAAATGTCAAGCTTTACCTCTAGAGATGCCGATTTTTTCGGATCTATGTTTTTCATTTCTTCTTCCTTCAACCTTGCCCTTCGGATCAGCAGATGAGCCTCTACATTTACTGCACTGTTTTGCATCTCATGAAGCGTTGCAATATCCCTTTCTCTCAGCTGAAACTCCATCTCCGGAACAAAGGCACCCGGATAGTGCAAGAGAGCAGATTTAGGAGTAGGCCTTATATCGACTGGCATCGAATAATAAACTTGGTTAAATCTGGCAGAAAACTGTTGTACTGTCTCCCCTGGCAATCTTTTCAGCTGGTTATACTCTTCTATAATCAAGAAAAGGTTCTGCCCAATCATCCACCTATCGAGAAAAACTTTGACGAACTGCTGAAAATCTGAGATGCTCGCATCAGGCAGGGCTTTGAACCAACTCTTCACTTTGGCTTGCAAAGAAAGAGCAAAAAGCCTTATACTAACATCTTCTTCATCAACTTCAAAAAGATCTAGAAAATTCTCAAAATTCTGGAATTTTACAAGGTGTAGGGGTATGTACAGTAGGTATAGAATCAGTCTTGGTTTCTTGGGGCTCATCAATTTGAAGATGGTCATCACAAAATTTGGAAAAAGGATCCTGATCAAGCTCAAAGGTATGCAAATCCTTGGTATTCACAATCTTCAAAGGGAAAGAATCAACTGCAGGCCGAGGATCTCTTCTCAAACACAATATACTTTGCAAAGCCTTCTTGACATTCTTGGGAAAAGAGAAGAAATAATTTATGACAAAGAACAAAATGTCTTGGATGAAATTCCAACTTGAGTACCTGATCTGTCCATGTTGTCCTTTCATGTTTCTGCTGGTCAGGATCATCCTCCAGTGGAGTCTTTGGCTCTGATCTCAAAAACTAATTTAGAGTCGCCAAGTGAATGATTTCAGCATTTCAAGTGTCTGATCGTTGTCCACTATCAACAATCAGATCTGAACTTGATACATGTACTGGGGTAAAATGCAAATGAAGTGCTGTATTCACAAGCCCACGGAGATTGACTGAAGCAGCGTTTATTTACTTGCGCTGATGCAAAGCAAGAGCGTTTTCGAAGGCTACCTGGCGTAACTTCAGGCTCCATCTAAGACTTATGAGACAAACACATCAACCCACAAACAAGTTTGTTCTCCCCAGTATGGTCGCCAATATGTTAGCGCTTGAAATTTCACCTCAGGCTGAGAAAGGTAAACTTCAAGGCAACATCAAACCACTTAGCCTCGTAGCTAGCCCTACGGGGCAGGAGAGGGCTCTCTCCGGTCTATCTCAGTAAAGATCTTCAATGGGCGAGATGACCAATAGGGAAAAACTGATTTTAGGCTAGTAAACTGATCAAGAGGTTTAAATTTGGGATTTTTAAAGTTTTGGTGGAAAATTGGGGAATGGCAATTTCGGGTGCGGGGATTGGACACAGTTTTCGCAGGGAGTTCTTTGGGGCGAGGTAGGAAACAATATTGATGCCTTTGATAGAGATGGATGGATGAGAATGACTGGTGAGGAGTTAAGGAGAGCAAGCAATAACCTTGAATTCCCCTTAAACAGTTGAAAACATTGATATTAAGCAAACTTAAAAGCAGAGCATGACAGTCATGAATTCTACTTTAACACTTCATTTCCATAATTTGCAGAAGGAAAAGTAAGGAAATGATTCACATAACACACTTACAAGTACAAAGAGAAACACACCATCAATACATGTGACCACAAGAATCCCAAAAAGGACTGCAAAACCCTGGTATTCCTTTGCCAAAAATTGCAGAGATACAGTGAATAATACAATAAGAGCTTCTCCCTCAAGAGTCCAACCATGAAAATGAGCAAGAGAGTACATAATATAGATCATCTAACATCTTTCCCTGCCTCTAGGGGTCGAGCTCACTATCCTAGGAGCTGTTTCAACCAATTCTAAACTAAGCACTGAAAACTAGGCAGTCAAAACAACTTGCCTCTATAAACTAGGAAACCAATTCATTCATTTAATTTTCACCTATCTCATGAATGAATCTTCCAGAAGAGATACATAAGTGTAAAAGTGTCATAAATTTACATCATTTACAACAAGAAGGATAAAAATCAACTCCAAAAAGTCAAACACAGTCAAAACTGCGTTTTGCTGAGCTGTAGGCTGAAATCCTGAGCAATTTGCCTGACGGGTCGCGCGCCAAATCCTGACGGTTCGCGCGCCTTTGAGAGAACGTTTGGGGCACTTTCAAGTGTCCAAATGGGGCAAGAGTAGGCTTGTTGGAAAGGTCTGGATGTCTACTTTCCAACCCAAGTAGAATTTCTGAATTTGGTGGTCATTTACCCCTCCAAAATTGCAATCTCCCAAGACTGCTTTCTGTGTGTCAAAAATGTGGCAGAAAGTCATTTTTTGCTTGTTTTTTGACTTTCTAGAGGCCCAAAACTTCATAAAATCTCTTGGCAATGGGTGAGCATGTGTAAATTTTCATGAAAAATCCAGAAATGCTGAGTTTTTCCGGAACGGAGTAGCCAAATGAAAGGGTCGTGCGGGGGGTGAGACCCGTTGAGGGGACAAAACCTGTTTTTTGCCTAAAAAAACCAAAAATGACCCAAAATGCTCAAAATTTCTTGGAATTTGTGCTGGGGCTGAGCTATTTAGTGCCATGCTCCTTCAAGGAAGCCTCGGCCAAGATGTGGAGGGGGTCGGACCTTTTTCTTCGTTTTTGTGTTTTGGCCAACCGCCTTTGGAGCACTTTCATCTTCGCCTTGCACACGTGCATCCGTGCCCAATAATGATTCTTCATTTGAATTGATCGGAGAATCCACAGTATAAACATTTTTGAACCAACGTTTCGAATCCCAAGTGGGATCCATCATCAGGGTTGAAGAATGATGATAAGAGAAGAGCAAGCAGGGAGAATAAATACTAACGAGGCCAAACCTATCTAAGGATGAATAAACAGTCGGCTAGAACCCTAATTTTATTTTAATTTATTATTATTAATCTTATTTTTATTTCATTTTAATTATTATTAATACTTATCATTTAAATAAATTAATATAATAATAACTTATACATTAATTAATATAATATTAATATTAATAAATAATTATTATATAATATAATAAATAATTATCTATTACTAAATCATAATAATTAAACTAAAATTTTTATAATACCAATTATTAATTAATAACTTAAATTAATAAGACCAAAACATATTCTTAAATGATTAATAATCACAGTTAACCTAAATAATAAATTTTTAATTCAAATTTATTGATTAATATATTAATTTATTTATAATAACTTATACATTAATTTATTTATACATTAATTATATTATTTATACACTAATATATTAATTTATTTATACATTAAGTAAATGTTATATTAATAATTATTATTAATAAATTATAAAACTAATGTCTTATAAATTATAATAAAATTTTTATTAATATACTAATAAATTAATAATAACTTATACATTAATTATATTATTTATACATTAATATATTAATTTATTTATACATTAATTAAATGTTATATTAATAATTATTATTAATAAATTATAAAACTGATGTCTTATAAATTATAATTTTTTATTTTTTTTATTTTTTTTATTTTTATTTATTTTTATTTTTATTTAATATATTAATATTAATATATTAAATAAAAAAAAAAAAAAATTTATAATTTATAAGACATCAGTTTTATAATTTATTAATAATAATTATTAATATAACATTTAATTAATGTATAAATAAATTAATATATTAATGTATAAATAATATAATTAATGTATAAATAAATTAATATATTAATGTATAAGTGATTATTAATGTATAAGTTATTATTAATTTATTAGTATATTAATAAAAATTTTATTATAATTTATAAGACATTAGTTTTATAATTTATTAATAATTATTATTAATATAACATTTACTTAATGTATAAATAAATTAATATATTAGTGTATAAATAATATAATTAATGTATAAATAAATTAATATATTAATGTATAAGTTATTATAAATAAATTAATGTATAAGTTATTATAAATAAATTAATATATTAATCAATAAATTTGAATTAAAAATTTATTATTTAGGTTAACTGTGATTATTAATCATTTAAGAATATGTTTTGGTCTTATTAATTTAAGTTATTAATTAATAATTGGTATTATAAAAATTTTAGTTTAATTATTATGATTTAGTAATAGATAATTATTTATTATATTATATAATAATTATTTATTAATATTAATATTATATTAATTAATGTATAAGTTATTATTATATTAATTTATTTAAATGATAAGTATTAATAATAATTAAAATGAAATAAAAATAAGATTAATAATAATAAATTAAAATAAAATTAGGGTTCTAGCCGACTGTTTATTCATCCTTAGATAGGTTTGGCCTCGTTAGTATTTATTCTCCCTGCTTGCTCTTCTCTTATCATCATTCTTCAACCCTGATGATGGATCCCACTTGGGATTCGAAACGTTGGTTCAAAAATGTTTATACTGTGGATTCTCCAATCAATTCAAAAGATAAAAACCACAGATCTCTCAAATCCAAAATGATTCTTCATGTTTCTAAGCAATTTCTTATCTTGGTTGGCCTTGGCCAACAGCCTCTCCAAATGAGCATTGAGCCGGATAAGCATAGACTCTCGCTCAACGGGTACTAAATCACCGGGTCTTCTTCGATTCAAGTTGCGGTCACTACGAATCCTCCACAACTCATCAAGAGTTTGCTCATCCTCCAACTGCTTGTTGCGTTGTTCTAGATATGAGATTGTCCATTGTGCCCCTTTTAATCTCTTCTGCAATGCATCATTTTCATCTCTAAGGTGCTGAATGATCTCCTTTGACTCTAGGCTAGGAGAACTGACATCAAGATCAACAAGCTCTATATCTGGAACACCTGATGGCCCCTCATTAATCCTGGGTTGTTTGCCCCTCTCTGATACCTATGCTGCTGTCGGAGACGAGGCCCCTTCCACCTGGTGTGGAGATAACACTCGTGGTGCTGATGAAGAAGGCGAGACCCCTTCCACCTGATGTGGAGAAAATACTCGCCTAGCTGCTGCAAATAAGGCCCTGTGGCCTCTCTGATAAGTGACCAATGGAGAAGAGCTGACATGGCTAGTCCCGGGGATATCATGCTGCTGTGATGGTCCTCCCTCCTCATGAACAATCTCCGGATGTGGTGGTGGTGCTGTAAAGAACTCACGAGAGATGAACTCCTCCCATGTGATGCCCTGCTGAGCCAACTGATGTCTGACCACAAGCTGAATCAAACCGTAATGATAGAGGCTCCTATATTGCTGTGCTGGGCTCTTCCTCTGCATCAAGGGCACCATCCTCTCGATGTTCTGGCACATGAAAACAGGGATGTTCATCATCCGTACCCGTGTGAAATGCATCAACAGGCGAATATGGTACGAATATACCTGTGAAAATCTACCCTCACAGGTGAAATAGAGCATGATAACTTTCATCATGGGGGCATACTCACTCCTCAGAAATCTGAAGGGAAACACACCCGTCAAGTGTCTCATGAATGCAGGTCTAATGAAAGGCTCATACTGAACACTGTCCAACATCTTGCGCTTATTCCACACCTCTCCGACATTAGGTATCCCTGTGGCTTGAGCAATCATCTCGGGTGTCAATGTAAAATCCACCCCGGCAAGGTTCACATGTCCATCATGCAAATGCAAAACAAATAAGCGAGCCAACTCCCTGTGATGCTGAATCCGAGAGATCCTCTCACAAAACTCATAACAAGACATATAATGGAAACATGATACTGCCATTGGACAAGCCTGCAAATCGGTCAAAGAGGTGGGCTCCTCTCTCCTATGATGACCGCCCTTTCCGCCCTTGTGAGGCCTCCTCTGTTCCTCAAACTCTGAAGCTGATGCATGGTCATCACTTTGCTCATAATTGGTTTCGGTTTCTGACATTGTTTTCGGAGCAAAGTGGCTGAAATGTACTGCTGTTTCTGCTTTGCAAACAGCTGATTAAAATGCTTGCACAATTTAACAATTTGTGGCTCCTTGGCAAATTTGTTCGCGGTTTTGCAGAGAGAGCGCTGATGGGTCGCGCGCCTCACCCAACGGGTCGCGCGCGTTATAACTTAACACTGGCACAGGGCGCCTGACGGGTCGCGCACCTGGTTCAACGGGTCACGCGCCTTCCCAACTCACACAATTCGCTCAAACTCTCTTGGAAACAATTACTCTATCACTTGAATGCACAATGAGGCTTGATGGAGGGAGATTAGGGCTTTTATAGCCTTATTTGAATTAATTTCATGTCATAACCCACTTTATAATGTTTTTCCATGACACTTTATAAAATTGACTTTTTTGGTTTCCTTTTGTCCTGAAATTGATTGATTTGATGCTTTTCTTTGATAATTTTTTCAGGGATAGCATCTGAGGGATCTTGACAAGGGAGCCAGTCCTTTGAATCATTTTGAATTTTTACAATTTTTACAAAATTTTGAGAAATGACCTTGGCTTTAAAAACAGGGTTTTTAAATCCAAGGTGAAAATTAACTGTACAAGATGAAATTTTTCGAAGAAACACTTTGAAAATCATCCCTCTAACTTGTTGGGCACTTATTGACCTTCAGAGACATAACCTTGAAGACAAATTTGACCTCAACCCTAGACCTAAAAATTTTGACCTAAAGACAAAGACCAGTAACCTTGAACAGTTTAATGACTGAAACAACTTGATCCAACAGTGCCAAGAGGGGAATAAAATACCAGCTCCTCCATCAGGGTTATGGCATGCTTAATGGAATGCAAGACACTGATGAGACACCTACTTATTCAAATGCAAAGAGCTTTGATCGCTGATGGAGGGCTACTAGACCGACTCTAACAGGATGTTCCCACACATAATGTATGAAAGAAAATGATTAATTAAAATATTATTAGGATATGGAATATAATACAAAGTGATGGTGGTGGGGCACAAAAATATGTCAACAAATTTTCGATTCAAGGATCAAATTTAGAATTAAATAAAATATTGTTGGAATTTGATTTCCATCTAAATTAAATACAATGATTTCTTATTTTTCTAAAAGCTTCATAATTAGACACATATTTTATTGTCTCAAAAATTTACTCAAGCTTTATGTATCAAGCAAAAGAACGCAATTCCATTGGTACATTATCATAACAATAAAATGATAAAAAGATATATTTGTATGCATTACTCATAAGAATGGATTTATAACATTAGATATATATTTGAGTAATGGGAATTATATTTCATGCTAGGGAGCGTAAAGATTCAAAAGCTTCACCATATAAGGGATAGTAGAGAAAAACTTAAATTTCATGTATTCAAACATACATTTCAAATGGCTTTGTGGATGATTTATTTGGAAAATTTAAAGAAAATCCCATATATGGTAGGGTAACCATTGTGTATCCATATATGTTCTTATAAAATCATGGACACTCATAATAATCAAATATTTGAACACCCATGTATTATGCTTATACAAAGGTTGAAGTATAAGGATGCTCACTAAGGTGAGGTTGATGTGAACACCATAAAATATTTCTATAAGGTTATTGTATTCTATAAGTTGATATAGAAGGATGTACCAAAATTTTGTAGTATAAGAAATGGTAAGAAAGAGGGCTATGAACAAGTTGTGATAAAAGTTCCATTATGAAAGAATCAAGAAGGATTTCCATTATCTTTTCCAATATTAATTTATGGCTTACAATATTTAATGCGACGAATGCTAATTTTTGGATTATAGGTTGTTGATTTATATGCTACAATGTCTATTATATATAATTCATAGATGTTGAAGGTATATTCCAAAGCCATAATGCAACTAAATTGTGCCCTGAAAACATGAAATACAACGAAAAAATGACAACGATGAAAAAATGACAACGAGAATAGCTTATAGGTTTTTACAATAAATTTATTGCCTTAGATCTTAAACCCTAAACAAACTTGTGCACAAGTTACCAATAAACATTCATGGAAACTTAAGGAATATGTTAAATACATATTGTTGGAAATAATACTGAGAGGGGGGAGGGGGGTGAATCAGTATTAGTCAGATTAATAACTTTTTATTTTCATATTCTGATTTATATATGCTACTTCAATGAAGGTAACTCGCGTGTACATGCAATTGTATTTAAGGAAACCAACGTATATCCAGCAAACTTATGATTCAGTTAATTCATCATATGTTGATTAGTGCATCAGTACTTCATTAACCATATAAACAGTAACCATGTGCAGTAATAATAGAACAATCCATCACACATAAGAAACACACATGAACACCAAGATTTAAGGTGGAAATCCAATGTGGGACAAAAACCACTTGCTGTTGTCTTCTTTTAATATAAGAAAAACCTATTTACAATATTGTACTGGTGCAGACTGATACCAGTACACAGGCACCCACCTGCAGAAGGCTACAATGTTCTCTCGTTCTCCATCTTCTATTGCAAGGGAGCTACGACCCCCTAGCTCTTGTACTAGCCGATCTATTTAATAGTACGTAGGCGCCGACCTATAGAAGGCTCCAACCTTCAGCCATTTTCCAGCTGCTACGAGAAGGGAGCTCCAACCCCCTGGCTCTTGTACTGGCCTATATGTTTACCAGTACATAGGCGTCAGCCTATAGAAGGCTACGAACTTCTCTCTTCCTCCAGGGACCATGTTTCATAAATTTTCAGTCTGGATACTCCTGGAACACAACACCAAAATCTGAAGGCCACGTTTCATCCAATTTTCATATTGGACCCATCAACAACATTGAAGCTCAAAATCATAACTATAATACAACTATCAAATACATCTACATCAACTAATCACTAAAACTCAATCATCACTCTCTGAATCAACCACAACTGAATCAATCAATCACTAACAACCTCTGAACCTCTGAATCAAACAATAATTGAACCTATCACACAACTGGATCAACCATTCATTCAAACTTAATCAAATACAACCAATCAACTGGAACAGACAGATTACTGTAACCAGTACACAGATCTAAACCAAGAATACTACATCAACAACCAGAACTAATTGTAACCTCAAAAGGCATGTGTCTGAATGTGTACGCTCCTTTAATGAGGAAAACCTGTGTGTATACACTACTTCCATTTTCCCAACCTCCATACAGTTCTAAATATACTGAATCATAAAACCTTTGAACCACAAAATGTACCAATCAGTGACATTCTAAACATCTACTGTCAACTTACAGAGCTTTACATAGGCAGCAATAGAGATCACTTCTTCTCACTTATACAATCAATCTATCAAATATCGAACTCCTTATTCATTTAGTTTAACATTCATATCTAAGAAGACTTCATTTAAAGACAATAGTAAATTAGCAACACTAATCTGATAGATCAGTCATCCTTGAACATCAATCTTTTCTTTTGCATACACTACTTGGAAGAGCCAAAACAACGTGTATACGCACCTTCACCAAAGTGAACCAGCATACAGATCTGCAAATCCTTACTTCATAACTTCGCTGCACCTCCAGACTTCAGACAAACCTAGATCATCACTTATAAAGGACAAAATGTGCATTAGCAATCAAATCTAGCCTATCCATTATCAAATCTCATAACAATAAGTCATTATCATCCTGATCCATCATTAGATCTCATCCATCATCAAACACTCAGGTGCATACTTAGTCTAGATCAAGCAAAGCATAAGAAACCCATAAGATGCATATTTTCTTTTCATCTAACACTTCATAAGATATTCATTACTTGTGAACTTAGCCCTTTCATCTTCTCCTCCTTATATACTTAGATCCTTTGTCTATACCTTGGACCAAAACCACTTAGGAAAAATACCTTGGACCAAATACCTAGTGTCAATACCTCGGACCAAATACCTTGGACTATATACCTTGGACCAATACCTTGGATCAAATACCTCAGACCAAAACCTTGGTTTTCCAACATGTACGCACGTTTCCTCTTGTGGGAGTGCATGTATACGTATACGCTCTTTTTGTTCTATGGACCAGTGTGTATACATTGTTTTGACTAAGTGGACCTATGTATACTTCTTAAGCTGCTTTACATCAACCTTTTCCTTTACCTTCCTCTTTATGATCAGTAGACCTTAGTTCCATCTTCCTGTTATTCTGTACCAATGCCCTGTTACCTCTAAATAGACCTGTTACACTCTAATTTTCCATATTACTTATGAAATGATTCCTTTAAAATGTCATGCATTTTGTCACATTTGTAAACACAACTTCCATGCATTCTATCACATCTGATATCTCTCCTGTAGATTCATCTAGTTGCCATATACAAGTGATTTGTTATACTACAAGTGAGTTGCCATCAAGTACAACACATGCATCGTAATGCCAACACATATTTTAACCAAAGTTTCCCCCCATCTCTTGAAAAATAAAAATAATGATAAGAAAACTCACGAGGACAGTAACTTACTATATTTGGAATTAATTGATCCTTTTAGATTTCTACAACCCTTTGCTTCCGTAAACCCTTGATTCACCTACTCACGAGATAATACATATTAATAATGTTAAAAACAATTGGAAGGATAATAACTTACAATTTTTCAATAAGTTGATTCTCCTAGATTTAAAAAACCCTTTGGCCATATTGCACACAAGCTACTAGAAGCCTTCCTTTCTTCAAGGATATAATTTCAGAGGCTATGACCAGGAGGTCATTTTCTTTGAAATTAAGGTTAAAGAGTCTTACTGTAATATCCCTCCCCTTAATAATAAATAAAAATAATAATAAATAATAAATAATACAAAAATAATAATTAATAATATAAATTATAAATAATAATAAATAAATCACTTAATAATAATAAAAATAATAAATAATAAATGTTAAATAATAAATGATATTAAAAATTATATAAAAAGAAATAAATAATAAAAATAAAAATAGTAATAACCATACTAAAGCTCTAGATAAGAATAAGGAAACTATCAAAAAGAAGGAAATAAAACAAGAAAAGGAAACTATCAAAAAGAAGGAAATAAAACAAGAAAAGGAAACTATCAAAAAGAAAGAAATCAAAAGAAAGTTGCATGCGATACATGGAGTGTGTGCATGTGGTTCCTCGTCCAATGTTTGTTCTATTTAATAGATGGCGAGGAAGATGAGAGGGCTGCATTCCATCTTTCCGAGATTCTGTCTTTCATTCTCTTGGGAGAATGGTATACTAAGACCTATGAGTCACTGGCAGTAGTACGTTGATTGAGGGCTCGGGGGTGGCCAGTTGTAGCAAGACGTTTCACAATTGAGCCTACGGTTGGGTGGAGAGTCGTCCCCAAAACCTTGTTGCGGTAAGCCTACTTCGACCACAGGTAAACAGGTAAGCACTATTCATTCAATTTGAATTTAGTTAATTAATTACATGTTTATTGGGCTAGGTAAGCGCCACTCTCATTTAAATTAATGTTAAATTAGATATTTTTTTTTTTTGGACTGTTACACTTACCATCAATTAAACAATCTTCAATTCTTAGTGTGAGTAATATAGATCCTTCAATTTATTCAATGCATGATAAGGTTTTGTAATTGAAATTATATGAGGACTCATCTCTTCACTTACAATGTAAACAATCAAGTAAAAGGATTTTTTGTCTTTGTTCTCCCAAATGACTAGCTCTTTATATGATGTGGGCTTCATAAGTGAATTTTTGTCCTCTCGTTTGTAGATGTCTTTCTAAAAGCCATTAAAAATGAGGGTATTCCTCATCTTCTTGATCATTCTTTGTAATTCTCTTTGCCAAGTAGTACTAATCCAACTATAGGGATGAGATAATTCATTTTCAACAAAGCTCTCTACCAATAACTCTCATACAATGGCAATGGTTACCAGCTGGGGTTAAGTATCACATGGTTCCCTTACGCCGAAAATAATTCTTTTAGTAAATCCATTTAGTAAATAAATGGAGCTAGATAATAGGAAATAAAAAGTGAGACATTAGTCCATCTAATAAATCCAATTAGTAAGTAAATGGAACTAGATAATAGAAAAAATAAAATGAGAAATCAATTCATTTGATAATTCCATTTAGTAAATAAATGGAGCTAGATAATAAACAAAAGAAAATGAGATATCATATAACCATATAGAGAGAGATCGATTGATGAACATTTACACATGAACACTAAACATGAACCCACTACCATACTCATTTCTTTACATATTCATGAAATCAAAAAATAATAAAGTGTAATAGGACTGTATACTAATTATTTTGACAAGATTACCGAATTAACTTCTTAAAAAAACACTTCTAAAGTTAGATTAAATTTGTCACAATTGGAATCTTTATGGCATGAGTAGCAAATGCACTTCTGTAGAGATAATTTGAAAAGGCAAGTAACCTAGAAATTTCAACATCAATGCATGCACATGTCTCACATCATCAAACCGCCAAAGGGACATTCATATGCAACATGTCCACGCCACCACAATTATGGAAAATGAGAATGGGAGTGTACTCATATAGCTTGCCAAGGGAACTCACTTCACATCATTTTCACCATTTTGAGTAGAAATAAATAAGAGTAATCGTAGTGAGAGAGAGCAGATCAAAGGTTTTTCTCCTTGCTTGGTAACTCTGTGGGCCAAAGGTTATAAACCTATTTGGAGCAAGGTTTTGTGCCAAATGGGATATTCATATTATATGGTTAATGATATGGGAATGGCATTATGTGGCGCTAAGGAAATTGGGGGTTGTCTTCCCAAAACTGAAGATGTAGCTCAAACAGTAGAGATATGATACCAAAGAAGCACATAGATAGTTCCGACACCAAGAAATGAATACAAATCAAGATTTGATCCCGATGAACCCATTGAGAGAGGGAATATTAAATGGAAAGGCACATAGTGAGGAACCTGGATATGTGCACAATGATGGTAGGGAATCTACTAGGTGTAGGTCTTTGACTTGTGGTGACATTGAATTAACAGTAAGTAGTTACAAAGAAGATAAAAATTGGAAAATTTGGCTTTGATACCATGTCAGGTTAGGTGACATAACTTCCTTAACATAAATGGTTTTCCATTAAACAAGCATACATATGCATACAAGAGACAGTTCCCTTTGCTTTCAACTTCCAATACCAAATGTCTCTTCCTATTCTAATGGTTCATATATCTCATATTTTCATATTTACAATTTCACTAAATCCCTAAGGAATCAGTAGATCTATGGATTAAGGATTGTACTCTAACATCCTATTTATCATCTATCTTTTCATGGTTTGAGAGATGAAATGAAAAATCAATATGTGCTAGATTTATCTTGAGTGATTGAGAGGAACAACTATTATCCTTTACAAAGACAAGTGACATGTTAAGCTCATATAAAATATATTATTGTAAACATTTAAGTACGGATTTTTATCAAAAATTACAATTTCACCAAAAATTCTTACATTGAGATATGTATTTTGAACCATGTAAAATTATGATTTCACACACAATAATTACGTTACCATGTAAAATTATGATTTCACCGACAATAATGTAACCTAATTGTAATGATATTTCAAAAAAAAATATTTTTTTTATAAAAAAGTAATTAACTTTTAAATTTTTCTTTATGCAAGGAATGAATCACTATTTATCCTTAGACTTTGAACTGAACATAGCCCTGTAATCTTCTTCAATCATAGATTAGTAATTAGCCATCTTCTGTCTTTATGGGCAAAATAAATGACTTGTTTGGTGGACGTTAGTTGTGTATCTATTCTTCGTCTCTCTCCGGTTACAGTCAACTTTGGCGAATGCAGTCTTCGTTATATCAGGAATTTAGAAGAGTGGGCCATCTGCATCTGAGTGCGGAATTAGATATTGTCGCAAATGTTTGCAAATGTATGTGACATTCATATATGCACACAGCTAGATTGATAATAATATTTCGTGGGGTGATGAATTAGATTGATAATAGTATTTTGTGGGGTGATGAATTATTGCCGAGAGTGGAGATAGGTCCGACAGATTAGACAAGACAATGGACCAAGAAAAAATCAAAATTCTCGAAGTTTTCGTTGTTCTCATCTTTTTCTTGTCCTTGTAGATTCCATTTACTTATTGGTAATCGGACAGAAGTAAAGCTGCAGAGCAGGTCATGTCCCAGTCTGACGCTTAATCCTTGAGGAACATTCTTTCAAGCACAATCCCTCTTAACAACATCTCAAATTTTTAGGGGTTTTTTGTTTCTTGTAGATGATGTCGGATACAAACGTTATTAAATTCGGGCTAATAACAATACCACAAACTTGACGAAGTTTAAACATTTTTTTTTTTTTTAATTTTAATGAATCAAAGTTGTCCCATGATCATCGTCTCAAATTGACATATTAAAATGAGAAACAATTTGTTCAACTTTGTGATTGAGGTTTTGGATTACGACTTTAATGAATCAATGGCGATGACCTTTTGCTTTTCTCAATGTCCTGTCTTTTGAGGAACTCCAGTACGTTGTCATTGCCGCTATTGTCAAATTTATGTACACTGGCTAGTAACGTTTCACTGTCTCATTTTGTTTTGATATGTTCTCCATGGAGTAGAACTATATCAATTTCGCACCCACTTTATTATCTACTTTCTTAAATGCAATTTCGCATCCACCTTATTGTCTACTTTCTTAAAATGCAGAGTTTTACTCTCGTTGAAACATAGATTATTGACATCATAAATTTTTATGCTTAATAGGCTTTCTTGATTTAAGGAAAAGCATATTATATTTAATATGATTCGAAATTATTAATAAAATTATTAATGTGTTTTTGATTGGTAAATGTATATTGATTAAATTCAAATTTATCATTATTGGTAAAGATTTGATAGGTATCAATTAACCGTAAGTGTAAAAATATTTGTTTTATAATATAATTATTTTGTTATAGTTAATTTTTTTTTTATAAAAATGAACTAAATTATATATTTAGTTTAATTTTTTTTTTAATACTAAGAGGTGAGTCCATATATTTGGAGCATTATTTTGAACAACGCCTAGCATCAAGCCACACGAGTTTCCACTGTTTACGTCAATTTCGAAAATTTCAAGATATTCAAAGCTTTTTAACTTCAACGTCAATTTCTAGATATTCAAAGATCTTGCCCTTTCGAATTTATAGTATTTTTTCTTATAGCTAATGTTCAATTTTATGAAGATTGCTCAATTTGTACAATTTTTTCCCTAACATGTCTTTGGAGAATATAACCTAAGTGAAGGGGCAATTAAAAATAATAATGTATAAATTAAACATATATATATTTTGAAAAAAACATGTAACAAGATTCTTAATCATTGACAATTTTAATCTCTAAACAAGTGCAGTGGAACACCTTAGTCCCTACCACTCAAGCTGAAAATTCTAATATTGAAAAAATTGCCTAAAAGATTATATGTCAATGCTAAATTAATAGTGGTCAATAGGAAAATCAAATTCTATAGTCTTTCTTTTGAAAGAACTAATCATTTGGGATGTGAAATGGATAAACTAAATTCTTATTGAGGCACATGGACTTGTATAAAATTTGGTTGGTAGTAACTACTATAATAAGCCTGCACATTTACAATTTTAGTCCTACATAAGTGTTAAGGAAAACATAAATAATGGTGGGAAGTAAGTCGTTGTAAGGATATTTATTTGCATCTTATTCCTATCCATTTTGTATGTCTAGACTTGCTTAAATTAGGGTGGGAAGTAATTGATATGTTATTTCCAGAATATGAACTATTTTAAAGAACTTTGTTTTGGCTAAGCTTTCTTCAAAGCTTAAAAATAAAGAGTCACTAAAAAAATCCATCGAGTTTGAACCATTTTTTTTTAACTCTCATATTGACATATTAAAATGAGAAACAATTTGCTCAACTTTATGATTGAGGCTTTGGATTAATACTTTAGTGAATCAATGGCAATAATTGACAGATTAAAATGAGAAACAATTTGTTCAAATTTGTGATTAAGACTTTAATGAATCAATGGCGATGAGCTTTTGCTTTTCTCAATGCCTTTTCTTTTGAGGAACTCCAGTACGTTGTCATTGCCGCTACTGTCAAATTTACGTACACTGGCTGGCAACGTTTCACTGTCTCATTTTGTTTTCATATGTTCTCCCGAGAGTAGAACTCTATCAATTTCGCACCCACATTATTATCTACTTTCCTTAAACGTAATTTCGCATCCACTTTATTGTCTAGTTTCTTAAAATGCAGAGTTTTACTCTCGTTGAAACATAGATTATTGACATCATAATTTTTTATGTTTGATAGGCTCTCTTGATTTAAGGAAAAATATATCATATTTAATATGATTTGAAACTATTAATAAAATTATTAACGTGTTTTTGATTGGTAAAAGTATATTGATTAAATTCAAATTTATCATCATTAGTCAAGATTTCATAGGTATCCATTAATAATAAGTGTAAAAATATTTGTTTTATAATACAACTTATTTTGTTATAATTAAAGTTTTTATAAAAGTTAATTAAATTATATATTAATTTAAATTATTATTACTTTCTTTTAATATTAAGAGGTGAGTTCATAATTTTGGAGGATTAACCTAGATAAGGATTAGGATCAAATCAAACGAGTTGTCATTATTTACATCAATTTCAAGAATTTCAAGATATTCAATGTTTTTCTTCTTTCAACATCAATTTCTAGATATTCAAAGATCTTGCCCTTTGGAGTTTATAGGTTTTTTTCTCCATACTAATATTCAACTTGTACAAATTTTTGCCCCTAACATGTCTTCGGAGAATAGAACATGAGTGGAGGGGCAATTAAAAATAATAATGTATAAATTAAATATATATACATTTTAAAAAAACATGTAACAATATTTTTAATCATTGATAGTTTTAATCTCTAAACAAGTGTAGTGGAGCACCTTGGTCCCTACCGCTCAAGTTGGAAATTCTACTATTGAAAAGATTCCCTAAAAAATTATATTTCAATGCTGAATTAATAATTGTCAATAGGAAAATCAAATTCTATAGTCTTTCTTTTGCAAGAACTAATAATTTGGGATGTGAAGTGGAAAAAGTAAATGCTTGTTGAGGCACAAGGACTTGTATAAAATTTGGTTGGTAGTAACTACTATAATAATTCTACACATTTACAATTTTACTCCTCCGTAAGTGCTAAGGAAAACTTAAATAAGGGTGGGAAGTAAGTCCTTGTGAGGATATTTATTTGCATCTTATTCCTAGCCATTTTGTATGTATAGACTTGCTTAAATTAGGGCGTGATTTAATTGATATGTTATTTTCCATGGTATGAGCTATTTTAAGGGATTTTGTTTTGGATGAGCTTTCTTCAAAGCCTAAAAATAAAGAGTCACTACACAAATCTATAAAAATCATGCATGAATATTGCAACCAAGTCATTAATTATGGCATAAAATATGTGAGGAATTTTTCCACATTGCATTATATTGTGCAAAGATTGCAATAAGACCTTCAAGTTATGGTCCAATCAAAATTTCGATATATATATATATATATATATATATATATATATATATATATATATATATACACACACACACTCCATAATAGATATTTCCTTTTCAAACCTAAGTTTTTTTTTTTAATCATATTCAAAAATAAATGTTTATTTTTCAATGTTAAACATTATAAGTGGTATTGGTCAGTGTTAAATTAATAATGGTCACTAGGAAAATCAATTGCTAGAGTCATGTCTTAAGAGAGACTAACAAACTTTGTTATAATACCATGCTTCAACTATGACCTATTAATACCATATTCTCTAAAAATCAATTATGGATTTTTTTTAATTAATGAATCTAATTTAAAAAAAAATATGATACTACTTTGGAGATAAGTTTAAAATTTTTATTTGTGAATACTAATAACAATATGCTAAAATATTTTTTGAGATTAAATTCCACCTAATAATTATTATAATTAAAGTATATTTAAAAAACCCTATTTCAAAATAAACACAAGTATTAACATAATTAAATATTAATTACCATAAATAATAAAAAAAATTAAACTAATCTAAAAATTTATATTTTAAAATATATTATCTTTTACTTATATTTATATATATATATATATATATAAACAATTTTCATATTGTATTATCACAAAGCTATTTTAATCCACTTTGTTTTGGACTTAAAACATCCTTTATGTAATAAATATTTGTTTTGGGGTGCTTCAAAACATTTTTATAATAATGAGTTATTAGTGTATATAACAAGTTATATTAGTTATTTAATATTTTGTATGAAACAAATATATAAATGTTTTCTAAATATTTCTTCTCTTTTTAATTAATATTTAGATAATTTTTTAGTTAATATTTCTTTTCTTTTTAATTAATATAAATATTTTGTAAATATTTTTTCTCTAAAAGGGGAAGTATCACAATAAAAAAGGTGGGGGTGTTTCCCTTTGTCTCTGACATAGAGTTTCATTGTTGGAATGTCGACTACCATAATGATGCAAGAGCATTCAGAAGAATCATTGTATTTTAGTAGACATATGGGTCTTGTATTTTAAGGAAGTTGGTTTTCCAAGTGTCAAATTAATGTAATTATTTAGGATTTTGAGTGATTTTAATGAAAATAGGAATTAATTAAGTATTGTGAGGCATATTCTAAATGTTCTCAAATGAAGGGGAACATGAGAGAATCAGGATAGTTAAGAGTTCATAGGGATTGATATCTTTGGAAATTAATTGTAGATCTTGAATTATGAATTAGTTCATGATTTATAGGGTTGAAAGAGTTTTTAGGTTTTAGCTGAAATTATTAAGGATTTGAACCAAAAATTGGTTATAGACTCCTTTTGTATAAATGTAAGTCTAAAAGCCATAAAAAGAGTTAGTCAAGTTAGATAGTTAGAGGTTTGACTGTAAGCCTACAGGCTGGTAGGAAAACAGAGGCCACTGATTATAATATTAGGCCAGAGAGAGAAAGATACTCTTATGTAAATATTTATTTATCAATACAGAGAATTCAATTCTAAATTGTGTGGTGTGTATTGATTAATGGAGTTATGAATTGTGTGAGAATTAGAAGTTTCTGCATAGTATATATATGCAGGTGAAGTTCGAGCAGAACACATAGAAGAAGGGGAGTATGTAGGATCGGGGTTTGATCAATGACTCTGATCAAAGGATCAAAGTGAAGTTCAAGAATAGCAGTGTACACGGAATTAAGCTCAGGAAGGAGTTATGTTGCAGAACAACTAAAAACCAGAAACCTTCGAGAAACCCGAAACCACATAAGAACACTGAAGCAATGGCATAAAACCAAAGAACGTAAAGGCACGAAGGAAGAAAGTAAACATGCACAGGAGTCGTTGGATCTATGAGATCAATGAACGAGATTGAAGGAGATAGGTGATCAATATAAAGTCGCGCAGCATAAAGTAAAAGAAATGAATGGCGGAGATTAACTTAAGTTTTAGCGGAAGAAGAATGGTAGAGGAATAGATTTGGATCGTCTGATCGACAGATCTGTTAGAACGATGGTGATCAGCAACTACGGGATAGGAGGGTATGAATTTCCTTGATCGTGGTTGAAGTCCCGCACTCACTCCCAACCTTCGATCTCATATTCAGCATCTTACGTCACAGTCAACTATGGAGGTTAAGCTGTTTTTAATCCGTGTGCTAGTTGAAGACCCGCAAACTCATAGATTTGATGGCCTTGTATATCCAACGGATATCAGCTCATAAAGTGATCAAACTTTAATTTTAAAACTCGACCCGAACATTTATAGATCAAGGATTTATATTCCTTATCGGCTTCGTAAGTTCGAGTAAACGTCATGCAAGTGGTCCATCCAATATTGTTGTTGACTGTTGGATCAAGTGTGCTTTGATCAAATGGTGGGGAATTGCCAATTAGTTTTGCATCACAATATTTCATGAGTGAATGAAATTTGCCTTAAAAAAAATTGATTTGCGATGTGCGACGATTAGAGGATCAACAATTAGTTTCGTTGATTAGGTGTAACATCAACCATCGAATTGGGTAGAAAATCAAAGGCGGAGATTGAAGCTAATAAATCTTGGGAAAGATCGGACCCAAAAAGTTTATGGATTGGATTGAAGTTTATTTGAGTTCCAGAGAATGAATGGAAATCACGTAGCAGCCATTGATCTGAGGAAGTGAAATCGATGGTGGAAGATAAAACAGATAAAGGTGAAAATTGGAAAATGTGCAAAGGTCGTGGATTGGCGAAAAGGTAACGTTTCCGCATAAACTTAATTAAGAGCCTAAACCTTAATTTGTGAATATTTTCACCATAGATCAGGTGATTAAGGCCTAGGACCAGTGACATGCAATTTTACTTGCATAATGTGGGTATTGTTGACTTAGGTTGGCATCATTTGGTATCAGAGAAGAATAAGGAAATTATGTGTAAAATGTCTTTGAGGAATTCAGAATAGAGTTATATTTTAAGATGTGTATGCAGGAAAGATGAGATCATATTTTAATCTGAAAAGTAGTAGGCACACAAAGATAATGTGTAGTAGAATTTACAGATGCAAGAAACAGAGAACAATCCATTCAAAGTGTAGGAGAATGGTAGAACAAGATCATGCAGAGATCTTGAAGATAGCAGCATAAGAAGGTGAGAAGACTATAGCAACCTAGAGCAAGGAGTGCTAAATTGGTTCCAGAGGAAAGAACAGGAGAAATGCTAAAAGGCTGAGCTTAGAGGAGAGAAGCTTAGTGAGGCATATGTAGCAAGAAGGAAACTTGTTACGGTAGAGGTAATGTTGCAGCTCACAAAGGAAATTCCACAGAGGATGTGGGTAGAATTGCTAAGTAATGAAGGAAACTAATAAGAATTTCTAAGTGAAAGAAGAGGTGGTCAGAACCAAGTGTTTCATTGTGATTGAAATACAAGAGAACAATTGTGTTCTTAGAAGATGTAGATGAATCGAAGCGTAGAAGGAGTAGAGGGAAGTGCTCAAAAGAGGTTCCAGAGATAGAGAACCAAGTGCTTTCCAAAAGACCAAGTATAGAGGAAATCTTGGTGAGGTAAGTGGCAGCAACGAGGACTTGTTGTTGCAGAGGCTTTAATGTAGCTCATGGTGAGTGAGTGAAGAACTCATAGAGGTGGAGAAGAAGATGGCTATTGATAGTCATAGCAGAGGTTCTGAGGAAGACCACAACAAAAGAATGGTGAAGAAAGAGAATGCCAAGTTAAATGGCAAGAGAATGAGTCAAGAGGAAATTGACAAAGATATTGTTGAGATGAAGGAACAACTCAATATATTAATGATGATACTTGAGGAAAGCCAAAGACTAAGTTGGGCCTTGAAGAAAAAGCTAGTAAAGTGGGATAAGTTACAGAGAAGGCTATAGTAGAGGCAAGTGAAGAGCCTGGTGGAAGAACTCAGAGAAGATGAGTTGGAAATGGAAGTGTCCATTTGTGAACCAGAACAGGGTGAAGTTCTGGGTGAAGATGAAGGCTTTAAGACTGAAACTTCAAGTGAGACCAAAGGGTCACATGATTTTAAATCTGATAATTTATCTATGTTTGTAGGTGAAACATGTGAAGAAGGACAATTTGCTGATATTGACAAAAAGGAGGAAGAAGAAAGACAAAATCTAAATTCTATTATGAAAGAAGATAAGATAGATAGGTCTCATATAAATACCTGTACATAGTTGGGAAAAGGTTTTACTTTTCAGCATATTGCAAGGACTGAAAGCAGAGGAAGTTGGACTCATGAGGATGGCCAAAAGCAAGAAGAAGTAGAGAAGGATATCTAGCAATCAAGTGAAGGACTTGATGAGATTGACGAGAAGACTATTGAAATATTTCTGAGTCATGTAAAGAACTTGGAACAATGGGAGGACTTGCTGATTGAGTCATCAAATGAGATCATGAGGTCTTGTGGTTTTACAACTGACAAGTTGTGTGTGAATGCAAGTATTGCAGAAGACAAACCATCTTATGGAATTGTCTTGAATGAAGCTGAAAGTTGCCAAGTAAAGTATGATGATGACTGCCTTTCAAATGAAGATCAAGTTGAGTTATTATAGCATAAGGAGTTCATAAATTCCTTTCTTAGTGGAGGAAATATCTTCAGTAGAGATGAGACAATTATGCCTTATGATAAGAAATTTTCTATTGGTAAGACCAATGAGGAATTGATTTTCTTGAATGGCCAAAGGGGGAGTGATGGACACACATCTAAAACTATCACGAAGATGGAGGATCAGAATAAAGAAGTAGTGTCAACTAGAAGTTATACTTGTGACAAAGAAGAAGATAGCTAGGATTGTACAGAGATTTTAGGAGAAATTCCAAGTGAGATGGCAAATTTATGGCATAAGTTAAGTCTTTTGGAGAAAAGGCTAGAAAACCAAAAAGTAAGTGTTCAGGTTGTAAAATCAGAACTGAATGAATATGAAGAAGTTCACTACAGTGGACAAGGATAGGAAGACAACATTGAAACAGATGGTGTGGAGAAGAGACTAGCTGACAATCTCGTGAATTCTTTTGAGAATTCAGAACAACATACTGATGTGCTGACAGAGGAGGAAGAATTAGAGCAGCAAGCTAAATTGTTGCCAAAGGAAGAAAAGGAACACAAGCCTTATGATTTTTATTTTAACAATTGTTTTATGATTACAGGTTTTGTTGTAGACAAGGAGCATAAATTATATGTTGCAGAGGGAGATATCTTCAAGGATATTTAGGAAGCTTGGGTGGAAGCAATATCTACAGCAATACTTGAAGCAATATCAAGAGTAATAATAGAAGCTGAAGTAGAAAAGGTCTAGGAAAGTAATTGGCAGTTTGAATATGAATGGACAATGTACAGTGAGATGCAGAATGTGAAGGTGTTGAAGTTAGTGGACAACAACAATGACCTGAAGCAAAGAGATAGAGATAGCAGTAAATGGCAAAGTATGGACAAGCCCAAGGATGTGCTGGAAATGGAGATTGAAGAACTATGGTAGTTGATAACGAAACAGTCTAGGTAAACGACAGTAGGAAGAATGATCAATCATAACTTTAACCTGATTGACAAGGAGAGGAAGATGAAATAGAAGACAACAGACCTACAACAACAACAAAAGTGCAAGGCATTTTGGAAGTTACAAAATAAAGTTTGGGACCCTGGAGGTTTTCTATCAGCATATGAAGGCACATGATTAGGAGATCATGAATATTTTCTACTTTGGGAGTCTGATGCAGAAGCATTCAGCTCAGAAGAATCATTGTATTTTAGTAGACATAGGGGGGTCTTGTATTTTATGGAAGTTGGTTTCCCAAGTGTCAAATTAATGTAATTATTTAGGATTTTGAGTGATTTTAATGAAAATAGGAATTAATTAAGTATTGTGAGGCATATTGAAATGTTCTCGAATGAAGGGGAACATGAGAGAATCAAGATAGTTAAGAGTTCATAGGGATTGATATCTTTGGAAATTAATTGTAGATTTTGAATTAGGAATTAGTTGATGATTTATAGGGTTGGGAGGATTCTTAGGTTTTAGTTGAAATTATTAAGGATCTGAACAAGAAATTGGTTATATACTTCTTTTGTATAAATGTAAGTCTAAAAGGCATAAAAAGAGTTAGTCAAGTTAGATAGTTAGCTGGTTAGCTAGTTAAAGGTTGTGAGTTAGAGGTTTGACTGTAAGCCTATGAGCAGGTAGGAAAACAGAGGCCATTGATTAGAATATCAAGCCAGAGAGAGAAAGATATTCTTATGTAAATGTTTATTTATCAATACAAAGAATTCGATTCTGAATGGTGTGGTGTGTATTGATTATTGGAGTTATGAATTGTGTGTGAATTAGAAGTTTCTGCATAGTATATTTATGCAGGTGAAGTTCGAGCAGAACACAGAGAAGAAGGGGAGTATGTACGATCGGGGTTTGATCGATGAATCCGATCAAAGGATCCAAGTGAATTTCAAGGATGGTAGTGAATAAGAGTACCCAAAGCTAAGCTCGGGATTGCGCTGTGTTGTAGAACAACTAAAAACCAGAAACCTCGAAGAAACATGAAACCACAGAAGAACACTGAAGCAATGACATAAAACCAAAGAAAGTAAAGGCATGAAGGAAGGGAGTAAACATGCATAGGAGTCGTTGGATCTATGAGATCAATGAACAATGTTGAAGGAGATGGGTGATCAAGATTAACTCGCACAACATAAAGTAAAAGAAATGAATGGAGGAAATTAATTTAAGTGTTAGTGGAAGAAGAATGGCAGAGGAATAGATTTGGATCATCAGATCGACAGATCTGTTAGATTGACGGTGATCAACAACTATGAGGTAGGATAGTACAGATTTCCTTGATCATGTTTGAAGTCCTACACACACTCCTAGTTGTCAATCTCATATTCAACATCTTACGTCACAGTCAAATGTGGAGGTTAAGCTATTTTTTAATTTGTGTGAAGACCCACAAACTCGTAGATTTGATGGCCTCGTATATCCAACGGATATCGAGTCATAAAGTGATCGAACTTTAATTTTAAAACTAGACCTGAACATTTATAGATCAAGGATTTATATTCCTTATCAGCTCCATAAGGTCAGGTAAACGTCGGGCAAGTGGTCCGTCTGATATCGTTGTTGACCATTGGATCAAGTGTGCTTTGATCAAACGGTGGGGAATTGCCGATTAGTTTCACATCGCAATATTTCATGAGGGAATGAACTTGGCCTTAAGAAAATGTGATTTGCAATTTGCGATGATTAAAGGATCAACACTTAGTTTTGTTGATCGGGTGTAACATCGACCATCGGATTGGGTAGAAAATCAAACGCGAAGATTGAAGCTGATAAAGCTTGGGAAAGAGCAACCCCGAGAAGTTTATGGACTGGAGTGAAGTTTATTTGAGTTCCAAAGGATGAATGGAAATTGCGAAGCAGCTGTTGATCTGAGGAAGTGAAATCGATGGTGGAAGATTGAACGGATAAAGGTGAGCATCGGAAAATGTGCAAATTTAGTGGATTGGCGAAAAGGTAACGTTTCTGCATAAACTTAATTAGGAGCCTAAACCTTAATTTGTGAAGATCTTCACCATAAATCAGGTGATTAAGGGCCGGGCCCAGTGACATGCAATTTCATTTGCATAAAGTGGGTATTGTCAGCTTACGCCGTCATCACATAACACCTACAGGCTATAGAGGTTGAGGAAGCCACGACCACTATTGTTACTACTTTAAGTTGCAACTATTTTCATTGGAGGTTTTTGGCCACTTGAAGAGATTGTACAAATCTCATCTATCATTAGGTAAAAGTCGCAGCGGATTGTATATTCTTTTACATTCATCTGTTAAACATGGATGGCACAATAAAGAGATCTTAGGTAAAAGTCGCAGTGGATTGTATATTCTTTTACATTCATCTGTTAAACATGGATTGCACAATAAAGAGATTTCATGGTGGGAAATTGTCGATCCGATAGTGTGGCAGGGAAGCGCACTCAGTCAAGTGCTACGTGCTGGGAAAGCCAGAATGGGGATGTAAAATGTAGAGTTTAAGCCTTAACGATTTCTCATAGCTTCAGTTTGATTAAACCATTACTCATAATTTAAGCCTTAAAGATTACACTTTGCTTCACTTTGATTACTCATAGTTTCTTAAATCAAGCATTGTCTAAAATATTAATGAGTTTCTTAAACCATTGCCTAAAATATTAACGAATATCTCAGAGTTGAATTATATTAGATTAAGTGTCGTAATACCATATTTATATTTGCACAGGGGTACTTCAAGGTGGGGAATCCAGGTCGTCCAAACGTTATATACTGCCGCTCTTGTCCCATTTACTCACTGGCTTTACAATTTTAGATCTCATGCATGGACATTACAACGTTGTAAGAGAGCATCAATATTTACACTCTTTCTTATACATCCTACAGTTCACGGGAATGAAGAAATATGTTTTCCACTTAATATAAAAAATTTGCGAATATGGATTTTGAATTATAAAATAATTGTTAACAACCACGACTAATATTTATTGTTTCACCTTTCGATTAGGGTATTGTATCAGAATTGTGTAATGCATTCAATTGAGAAAGAATCATAGTATCATTTTGCTCATTGTTTTGTTTATGGAAATTCATATTATGGCTTTATTCATCCTTAGCAACAGAAATCTGGTGAGCGCTCCCCCTCCCCACAAACATAGTTAGAGGAACTGGCTTTTGAAAGGCGTCAATTGATATCCCGTAGTTTGACGATGTATCGTATATGACAGTGGTTAGTTCTCTATTATTGGGATTCTCCATACATCAAATTAGATTTCATTCCAGGAAATTGCATGTCATTTTTGTAGGTCATGTTCCAGATTGTTTTGCAATAAATTATAGGTAATTTTGCTATTTGCTTGCCCTTAATGTTAATTGCCAACAATGAAAATAATTGCTATTTACATAGTAAAGTCCAAAACAAAATCCGGTCGAAACAGTACCCATTCAACAAGCTACTGAATATCGTCGGCTCAATGCCAATGATGTCATTGTTGGTTTGATGCTTCTTCAGTATATTAAGATATATACATAAAATCTCAACAAAAGACAAATCTATTTAAAAACGAAATATGTGAAGCGTGAATATATTCATATAGCATAGCTAGGGATGTCGTATTATATATAATGTTGATTTTAAATTAAGCTGTTGAAAACAAATATAATCACATTATGTGGAGAAAAGATAGATTGGATCATCTTGATAAAACAAATAAAATAACATGGTTTACTTTTGAGAAGCACAGGCTACACATATAGAATCAAATTTTAAATTTATTAGCAAGAAATATCAATTTCCACTGAATTTATAAACCATGCTTTTCACAAGATGGTTTTAAATGTTTTTTATCTTGTATTTTGTAAATTCTATTGATATTTGATGTGTCTCTTTAAGGAATATATCATTTTTTCATATATGAGATAAATTAGCATAAGAATTCACTCTTTTGTATAAAAAATGAGAAGAAAAAATGTGAGATAAGAAATGGTGTTATGATAATAACATGGAACTTAACTTTAAATTCTATAATAACGCGGTATTTAACGTGAAACTCCAACAAATAATAACACAAAGGCATTAATCTTTTAATTCTTATTAATTTAAATAGCTTACCTGTTTACGATACCTACAATACAGGAAACCACTTCGTCGTTATATATATATAGATATAGATATACTAGTATTTGCACATTAGGGTGCAAAGGTGCACGGGAATGCTGATAGAGTCTTTATTAACCTCCGTAGTATTAATTTGTAGAATTTCACAATAAAAATATATCTGTATATCTTTACAGTGTTAGTTAAAAGTTTAACGATATTAATTTATAAAGTTTTACAATAAAAATACATTTATACCGTGTTAGCTCATAAAACCTCACAATAAAAATACATCTATACAGTATTACCTCACAATAAAAAAAGCTTTAGGCTTAATTACGCCCAGAGAGCTCAACGTGCCCCTTTCCTATTAAACCTGGGCAAGGCAACCTAATTGTGGAGAAACACTCACTTAACTCGCTGGACCGAATTGATGAAAATGGATGGCGATCTACTTCCGCCAGCTCGTATGAACTGGACTTATACTGGGAACGAGAAGGCAAATGATGGGACCATGTCAGGAATTATGCTTTCGTACATGGTAATGATGAACGGAATCAATTGGCGAAAACGCTAGATACCTTGTCCTAGAATGCAGAGTGGTTAGAGCTATACTTGAATTTGTCACAGTATTGATTACTGACAATCAAGACAATACTGAACACCCGATGGTAGAATATTAAACACGACTGCAAAGTGCAAAGAAACTGTGACATCTAACCTGAAGTGATTGATGGAAACACGAGTATAAAGGGCTGGACATTTATACTATTGTCTCCATCATCCCTTGTGGCCATACTATAAAGATATATTAACTCTGGCTAGTATTGTGAGACCTGTATTTTAAGGAAAAGGTAATATTGTCAGATCTGCATTTTATTGAAATTTGCTTTAGAAATCAAAGATTCTGCTTGTGAGCAAGATGATCGTGGTGAGACTGATAGATGGTGCCCATGTATCGATGGGGCCACTACACTTTGTGATCTCAGAGGTTATATCACCCAAAATCCAATGTCAAGTCATTTGCTCATCCTCCGCCTAATCTGTCGTTAAGAAACGTGTGGGAACTAGATAGCCGTGATATTCGCTGCAGGAAGAGATGGTGATGATGATACATAGCATTGGCACCAAAAATGGAGCAGAAAGTATTGATCTGGGTTTAGATGGTGGATCTTGAACATGGTCCCAGTCGGCTCGGAGGAATCCTGAGGAGAGCCGGCCCCTCTCCGTGCAGTGTCCGGGCCAGACTTATCTTTGAGGATGTTCACTGTATAAAGATTAGAGGTCGATAGAGGGCGAGCGTTAGTTGAATCGCGGTGGTGAATAGTGTTAGTTCACTATATTAATCTGTAATTTGTCTGTAATGATCAGATGGATACTCCCCATTTTTTTCCATATTGAATTTAGTTGATTTTTTCTTTATCGAATCAGAACTAAGTAACTATTGAATAATAAGTGGATGTTGTTAATGAATATAGCTAATACCACATGAATCAGAACTGGATAATTATTGAATAATAAGTAGATGTTGTTTAGGAACATAGTTATAATCAGAACTTGATAATTATTGAATAGTAAGTAGATGTTGTTTAAACATAACTATAATCAGAATTCCATAATTATGGAATAGTAAGTAGATGTTGTTTATCAACATAGCTGTTAGTAAAGGAACCCATCCTCAATTGAGGTGAATGGGAAAAAAACTCTTTCTTTTTGAACAAGAAAGGATAGACAAGTCTCAAACCCTAATTTGTAGTTGGTCAACCAATAAATGGTAATTAATAAGATTGTTTCTTAATAGTATATTATAAAATAATTTCTTAATAAAGAATATATCAAAGGTGTTATGAAGTGATTTCTTAATAATTAGTTGAATAAAAAATAGATAAAAGGCTATTTAAGTAAATCTAGTCTTATTACAAATAAATAATTAAATATTATGAAGAGTACTTCCTTGCCCCTTTCTGGACAAGGCTGATTCAACATCATCTCTAGGCATAACTTGTCTCTATTTTCTTTATATAAGCTCAGCTTAGAGTTTCCCAGTAAAGCCATCCCTACCCTCTCTGTCAATCCCACGGGCCTAACATGATGAGAGAGCCATAAAAGAGATGGAAGGACTCACAAACATATTTCAGCAAATGCTCTCAGGCATAACTTGTCTCCATTCGCTTCATATCAGTCTCGGAGTTTTCCGAGTATAGCCATCCTTGCTCTATGAGCTACTAATATATGTTCTCAACTTGATATCTATAAAGATAGATGGATCATCCATATCCAATTTGTTGTCCATCTATTACAAATAAACAATTGAATATTATGAAGAGTACTTCCCTGCTTCCTAATGATATACAAAGAATATGTATTAAGATTAAAAAATGATTTTTTTTTTAATAGCTCTTTATTAAAATTTTAAAAGTGGAAAAAAATTTGACAAAATAATTCCACAAAATTCTTCATCGTATGAAGATGACATTCTAAATATTTCAATTTGAAGCGACATTTTAATTACCATATTACTCTATTTCATTTTTGCATTATGTTTTCCAAATTTATTTTTTATCGTGTAAGTTTGTTCATAAGTCTCTTCCCCTTTAAAATAAAAATAAAAAATAAAAATTATATTCTAAATAGAAAAATACTGTTAACTATAATAAAATAAAATGAATAGATATAAAAAAGATGTATGAGTAAGATGTTTAAATCTTATACCTTTCAAAAATATTTCAACTAAAGATAAATAAACTATTTGATGTATGTTAACTAATTTATGTTTATATCAATTTCCTATATATTTATATATAGAAAAAAATTGTTCAAATAAAACATTTTAATGTTGTATATAAAAAATATTCAATATGGGTTATTGATAAAATATTTTAATAAGAATTAATATTCACACATAAAAATATATTAATAATAAAAAATCATTTTAATTTGCGTGCTAAAATGTCTCCATGTACATGTGATGTAAAATATTTTAATGTAAATTAAATATATATTATATATCATTAAAAAAAAATTGTATATATGCTGAAAAAATTTAGTTTTTTATGGTTAAAACTTTTATTTGGTCCTATCTATACTCTATTTATCATTCAAAAATACAATTATAAATACCTTTGGTCAATCCCTACTTTTTCTTGATATAGTTACAAGCTTTGCTGATGTACACTATTATGTGAAATATTACGAATGCATAATATTACGAACGATAGGACAAACATAGTTGCTATTTGGAAGAATTGTGAAATATTACGAACGATAGGACAGACATAGTTGCTATTTGGAAGAATTTTAATGGTTAAATGAATAATTATTTTATTTTATAGGGTTAAATCTAACCTAATTTAATTTAGTGTATATAATAATTGTATTTTTTTTTCCAAAGAAAAAATCTGTAACCTTTTATTAAAAAATGAAAAGTTACAATTGCAGATGCATGATGCATTTCCGTAAGCTGCCCAGTGGGCTCAAGTGCCATGGCACCCTTCGCAACGTTATAGAACTAACGAGCAAAAAATGATGAGAAAAGAAGAGAGAGAGAGAGGAGAGGAGTGAAAGTAAAGGAAAACTAAGAATCACTTCAGGTTTTCCTTCCTTTTTTCTTTTCGACCTTGCGCCACTCTCCTTGAGTGGGCTCGATCGAGGCTATGACTAGCTGTGTTTCTACTTTCTGTGTGCCTAATTCCTTGTCTGAATCTGATGTGTCTGATTGATGGTGCCGCTTTATCCCTCCCATGATCTGGTCGTCAGTAGTCTTCTCTGCCTGATTTGGATAAAGCTGTGATGTCTTGTTGTCTGGTGTGGTTCCCTTCTGATTTCCCATTTCTTGGGAGACCTCCCCTTTTTCTGTGGTGGTATCTTCCTCTTCGGCTTCTGATTCTTCATCTTCTGAGACCGGAGGGGAAAAGAGCCATCCTTTCTTCTGTTTTCCTTTCTGCTTCCTTTTGCTGTTTACTTTTTTAGCTTCTGGACATGTGCTTTGCAGGTGCCCTGTTTGTCTACAGAGTCTGCACCTAAAAGCAGTATTTTCGTAGTCTAATGTTTGCAGCCAGTTTTGTTGTTTGTAGATCAGCCTTATGTTGTCCGGTAGCCCTTTACTTAGATCCACTTCCACACAAATTCGTGCATAAGTGAAAATCCTTTCATCAATCCTTTCCGTATCTGTTTTGATGTATTTCCCTATGTTGTTCCCGATTCCTTCTAATACTCGTTCGCTCCAGAAGTGTAGGGGAAGGTTGTGTAAACGGACCCAGACCGGCATTTTGGAGACTGTCATTTTGTTTGGATCGAAATCTGTAAACCATGGGGTCATGAACAGCCCCGCCGTTCCCCAAAACCAAGGCCCAGCATTGAGGATTGTATCTCTGGCTTCCCTGGATGCAAATCTGACTATGAAGAAACCTTTGGAGCATAGGTGTATCTCGCATTCCATGGTCCAATTGACAAAAATCCAATGAAATAGCTTCGTAGGTGTTGGCCAAAAGCTGTTGAATCGGCATATTAGGGCCTGCGATTCATATGTCTCAACATAGTTATCCAACCCTGTGGGATCAACATTTAGGGCTGGGGTTTGCCCTAACTGATCTACTATGTATGGCCGAGGTGTGTATCCGAGTGTATATAATAATTGTATATCTAAATATATTTTTGTTTTTAATTATACTATTATTTATTATTATTTTTTTAATGTGATATTTATATTATGATTTTTTTGGAAGTATTCTTCCTTTTTTTTTAAATATTGTTTATAATTATATAAATACAAACACAAGTAAATTAAATTAAATTAAATTGATTTGATTTATTATTTTTTAATTAAATAGAGATTATTATTATTATTATTTATTATATAAAGAACTTATTAACATAAATCAATTAAAATGAAATATTTTTTGGTTTTGATTATTATTATAATATTATAAACTAATATCTAAATCATGAAATTCAAAATTGAAATCTGTTTAAGCCAAGTGAATAAAAAAATTCTCTAAATTACTAATACCATTTTTTAAAATAATCACCTTTCTAAAATTGTACAATATATTAGTGCATATATTTTTACCTCTTTAATTTCAAATTAATACATACATATATTATCTTAGTTTTCAATTCTCTCACATCCTTAGAGTTATTTTGACACATAAGTCACCTTATTACATGAGAGAGTCTTTCCTTCTTACCATATGTAGCTTGATTTGTTTGAATTTGTTGATTCAGACAGGCACTAAGTGCTCGCAACCCAGGCACGAGTGGATAAGAGAGACCTTCCTCCTTTAGGTTTCATGCACCCTACATTTGGAACATCGAGCATCAATGCTAGAGAGTAATCCCCATCAAAACACAAGTCTTCACTTACAAATTCTTTGTTCATATAACCCTGAAGTTAGCTCATATCACAACCATTTTCCTACCATTCTACTGATGATGAATGAAAAAGTGCGGAGAATTGCAGAGAAGCACCTCTGTCCCTACACACTAGAAATGACATCTTCACCCTATTAAGAATGCTAATAGACAATCATTCATATTTGATATGGCTTAGAATGCAAAGGTGCAATGAATTGCAGAGAATCACCTCTGTGCCTAGACACTAGAAATGAAATCTTCTCCGTATTAAGAATGCTAATAGACAATCATTCAGATTTGATATGGCTTATCGAATTTGAACAACAGGATTGCATCTTCTCCTATTAAGAACGCTAATAGACAACCATTCATAGTTGATATGGCTTATCGAATTTGGACAACAGGTAGGAAGAATATCACAATATTTTTTCCTTTAATAATTCAGTGAGATAACATGGTAAAAGAACCAAATGCAATGTTACTCTTTCAACAAAATTGCGGTTTAAAATTTTTGTCAAAGGTTGATGAATTCATGCGGGAATGCGAAGTTGCGACTGAAGCACAACGAAAATTTCTTCCATATTCCCATTTGTTATTTTTATTTTAATTATATTTTTCCACCAAATTTTACCATAGCTTGCACTTCTGCATTCTCCATAGTGAAAACTTCCTAAGCATGTTTTACCTTACTCCCCACCTGCATTCCCCATACATATTTTCCACTGCACTCCCCACGTAACTTTTCTTCACACACCAAAATAGAGCTTATTATCCTGATGGCTTAGCTTTTTTATGTACCTCGGTAGGAGTTCATAGTCCCAAGAATATATCTCAATGGCAAGGAAGTCCATTTGATGTTGCTAGTGGGAAGGGTGAAAAATTATGTAGGAAATAGATTCCATCCTGATCCCAAAATTATCAAGACAAGCTTACCTATAGAATTAATATATACAATTATGGGAAATCAAAGTCCCGGTTTGGGCATACTTAGTGACTCCATATTATTGATTAATGTAAATATTTTACCTTATAAATGTTCGAAGTTTCTGAGGAGGTGTGTTGTATTAGTCCCCACGCATGGAGAATTAAACTATGAAACATCAACATAAGCACATAAGTCTCAGGCACAAAAAAATGCATTGAACAACCCTGGAACGAAATTCATCGAGCACTAAAATGAAGTGTTTAAGTTTTAAACATTTTTTGGGAAACAAATTAATTAATGAATGAATTAGTAATTTTGGCTTACTGAGGCATGTGAGGAAGAAGTTTTGTGTAGGAAAATTGGTGTGCGGACCAAGGAACATAATTTTTTCACAATGTTTTGCATTTCACATATTAATCAATTATCTAGTGGATTGAGAAATTAAATTTTGGGGTCTGAATGTTTTGGGTTACGTATATATCTGGTACGAAACAAGGGTCGATGATTAGCTATCCCAATTTTTATGTTACTCAATTTTTTTGAGTTTATCAAATACCAAGTCCATTTGTGATTTCACATTTGTCAATTGAATAGTTATATTAAATGAGGTGTCTTTTTAAGGCATACAAGGAAGAAATTTTGTGTGGGAGAATGAGTGTTTAGAGCAAGGAACATAAAATTTCTTTAGAAATATTGAGTGCCTTTGCATACATTACTATAAAAAAATTATTAACGAATTATTAATTAGTTTTGACATAAAGACAGTATCGCTCAAATGATTCATAGAATTTACTCTAAAACATTGTGTGATGTTCATTAGAGAAACTTTCTTCACCCACAACCATATCTCTCCATAGGCTATCTCTCTGCACATCCCTTACTTGAGAAATGACTATAATATTATTTTTACTTTGTAGGGTAGACCACAGTCTCTAGGTTGTTGGGTCAATAATCAAAGATATTTGTATAAAATGACCTATCTCATATTCTTTAACCAATAATCAAATGATATAATCATGATCACTAAGTGAAGTAACCTTAAAAAATGAATAACGAATTTTATGTAGTAACAACCATGATTTTAACTTATTAACATAATGCATCTTGCTACATTTTTTCATCATTAACATTGTTATGTTTAATTAAGCTAATTAATAACACATTGATGATTATGTAAGTTTCAACATGATGCAAGGTAGAAATATCATCAAATAAAATAATACGAATAGGAAAACACATATATGGACACTGAAATATCCTGGAAACCGAAAAGGAAAAACAAATAAACATTTATTTTATTAAACATTTTGTGATGAAGTTCACCCCGCACTCAATGGAAGCAAGGGAGTCCATCCCTTGTCCATTGTTGAAATTTTAGAAGGAAATATAATCTTTAAACTAAAACATGATTATCTATAGGTCAATACATTCAACATGATGTCATGTTTCTTCAAACACTTTACCCCACATTTCACAAGCATAGTATCTTTGTGGCATGGTTGTTCCCTATAGTAAGTTACCCCTTGTAAACCGCGTTTTGCAATCCTTAACTCTACAAAAATCAATAGTCAAACTTAATGACCTCATTGTCTGCCATAGTGTTATTTATCATCCATCTTTTGGTTGCTACAATCAATCCATTCTTTGTATGAGTCATGATTCTTTCCTGGAATTTCTATCATCAACAACTCTAACATCATGATTAGGTAAAATAGTCATTTATCAAAATCCAACTAATCAATTTGTACCAGTTATCACTAATAACCTTCTACGTGTTATACATCTTCTCACTTTCACTTTCTTGCATATGCATAATACCATTAAAAAATCATGCTTAATATTTTACTTTTACACACATATCCAAGTGCAAGACCACTTCCTTGCAAATGCATAAATAATGTTAAAAGTTATCTTTAATTTTTTACTTTGACATGAATCATCAAGTACAAAACCATTCTTGTTTGTACCAATATAATAAAATTAGTTAATAATAGAAAATACAACTAAAATCTTGTTGTTTTTATTCTAAAGCACATACTTACAATGCATATTTGATTTTTTATATTTCCAATGCATATAAAAATCACACCTACTTATCTTACATGAAATAAATGCATAAACATATAAAGTATGTGTTTCTATTCAAATTTCACATACTTTAAAATACATATAATTATAAAAACATGTTTTATTAATATCACATATACACCAAATACATCAAGCATGCATATTCATATGCATTAGTTGAACGCATAAAATCTCCCCTATCCATCCTTATTCCAACTACAATACCACTTTTAGCTATATAATAATTACTTGCAATATGCATGTGCATGCAATTCTAAAGCCATGGCTTTTATATGTCTCTCAAATGCAACCATGCTTATATTAGCTTGAATGTGAATAAATGATGTGCATGCAATTACAAAACCTCGTCTATTCAATAAATCACCATGCTAAAATTATATTTCTATACATAAGAACGTAGCTAACTTATCTTTGAAATATTTTTCAACACAAGAACTATATAAAATATTTTCAAAGAGATTAACACAGTAAATTTATCGTTCTACACACATAACCATGCAATATTTTTGGGAAAATAAACATAGATAACATGAATTCATGAATTTTTTTTCTTTGGAAAAATCAATTTAAAGAAAAATAGCATGGTTAACCATAGCTCTGTGCATACAACAACCATGAAAACTTTCCAAGAAAATAACATTGTTAACTTATCTTTTTATGCATAAAAATTCATGCAACCTTTTCAAGAAAATATCACGATTAACTTGTTTTTTTTTTGCATAAAAATCATGAAAATATTTTCAAGAAAATATCATGATTAACACATCTCTTTTATGAATAATAATGATGAAATTCTTTTGAAGAAAATAGCATGATTAACATATCTTTTTTTATATATATGAATAATAAAGATCTTTTCAATAAAATAGCATGATTAACCTATCTTTTTTATGCTTAAGAATCCTCCAAACCTTTTCAAAAAATGGCATGATTAACCTATCACTTATGTATAAGAATCATTCAAGTATTTTCGAGAAAATAACATAATTAAAATATCTTTTTATGCATAAGAATCATACAACACCTTTTTTTTTATCCTTTTATGCAAAATATTTGTATGCAATATTTTTCAAGAAAATAGCATGGATTCTTTATCTTTTTATTCACAAGATTCAAATGATTTTTTTTCAAGAAAAATAATATAGATTTTTATCCTTTAATGCAAAAGATGTGTATGAAAATATTTTTCAAGAAAATAGTATATATTCTTTATCTTTTTATGCACAAAAACATTGCAATATTTTCAAGAAATTAACAAATATTAAACTTACCTTTCTCTTGAATAGTCTTCCCTTTTCTCCTTTTTCTTCCACTACTAATTTTGGCAACAAGACTCTACTTGCTTAAATTGATCACAATTATTCACTTCCACCCACATCAAAGTTTTCTACAAATCTTTATGTCCCTTCATTATGAAAGAAAAAGGTTCATCATCTATGAAACCCCAGTTCTAGGGTGAAATAATGCATGTATAACCTCGCTTCTAAAATTTTAGGGTGAATTTGTGCCCGCAAATAATTGTTTTAAGAAGTTTAGGAAAAAATCATTCCCATTAATTATTGAATCTAAGAAATTACAACTCTAGGATTTCTTTATCCATAAACAATTGAATTTTGAAAACTTCCTTACGAGATCATTCTCATAAATGACTAAATCACAAAATTTCAAATGAATTTTGGAATAGGATGTGAAGTGTTTAAAGAAAATGAAAAAATCTCCAAAAAAATAAAATAGTCATTCACTCTAACTTTATCCAAGACAATGACATGGATCAAACCCTACATCAAGAATACAAGCCCCTGTACTTATTGGGTATCCCTCTAGATCTTTTCTGATGAATAGTTTAGTTACAACAATTTTTTAACTATTTCTTAGAGGTAACCTATCTTTTTTTAACTAAAATTGGGATATTAAATTCTCCCCCCTTAAGGATAACATTGTCCTCTATGTTCATCTCTTCTTCCTTTCGTCATTATCACATGTTCGTCCAATATTTATCTCCCACTCGAACTTTATCATTTTATTTAGATTGTTTTTTATTTTCACAATCTCCTTTTTAGATCTACTCAGGACATTTATCTAGTGTCATGATAGTGTTTCCTTCTTACCATATGTAGCTTGATTTGTTTGAGTTTTTCGATTCAGACAAGCACTAAGTGCTCACAACCCAGGCATGAGCGGATAAGAGAGACCTTCCCAATTTAGGTTTCATGCAACCTACATTTGGAACATCGGGCATCAATGCTGGAGAGTAATCCCCATCAAAACACAAGTCTTGACTTACAAAATTTGTGTTCATATAACCCTGAAGTTAGCTCACGTCACAACCATTTTCATACCATTCAAGCGACGACGAATGCAAAGGTGCGGAGAATTGCAGAGAAGCACCTTTGTGCCTACACACTAGAAATGACATCTTATCCATATTAAGAATGCGAATAGACAATCATTCATATTTGATATGGCTTATCAAATTTGAATAACAGGATGGCATCTTCTCCCTATTAATAACGCTAATAGACAATCATTCATATTTGATAGGGCTTATCGAATTTGAATAACAGGACGACATCTTCTCCCTATTAATAACGCTAATAGACAATCATTCATACTTGATATGGCTTATCAAATTTGAACAACATGTAGGAAGAATATCACAATATTTTTTCCTTTAATAATTTAGTGAGATAACATGGTAAAAGAACCAAATGGAATGTTACTCATTCAATAAAATGTGGTTTAAAAAAATTGTCAAAGGTTGATGAATTTATGTGGGAATGCGAAGTTGCAGCTAAAGCACATTGAGAACTTCTTCCATCTTCCCATTTTTTATTTTTATTTTAATTATACACAAAATTTTACCATAGCTTGCACTTCTGCATTCTCGATAGTGAAAAATTCGTACGCAATTTTTTACCTTACTCCGCACCTACATTCTCCATACATATTTTCCACGACACTCCCCACGTAACTTTTCTTCACACACCAAAATAGAGCTTATTAGCCTCATGGCTTAGCTTTTCTATGTACCTTGGTAGGATTTCATAGTCCCAAGAATATATCTCAATGGCAAGGAAGTCCATTTGATGTTGCCAGTGGGAAGGATGAAAAATTATGTAGGAAATAGATTCCATACTGTTCCCAAAATTATCAACATGAGATTACCTATGGAATCAACATATACAATTATGGGAAATCAAAGTCTCGGTTTAGGCATACTCATCGACTACATATTATTGATTAATGTAAATATTTGACCTTATAAATGTTCGAAGTTTCTAAAACAGGAGGTGTGTTGTATTAGTCTCCACGCATGGAGAATTAAACTATGAAACATCAATATAAGGACATAAGTCTCACGCACACAAAAATGCATTGAAAACCCCTGGAACGAAATGCATCGAGCATTAAGATGAAGTGTTTAAGTTTTAAACATTTTTTGGGAAACAAATTAACCAATTAATTAATTAGTAGTTTTGGCTTACAAATGCATGTGAGGAGGAAGTTTTGTGTAGGAAAATGGGTGTGCGGACCAAGGAACATAATTATTTTCACAATGTTTTGCATTTACATACACCTTTTTGCACCCTACATATTAATCAATTACCTAGTTGATTGAGAAATTAACTTTTGGGGTCTGAAAAGTTTGGGTTACGTATATATATGGTACAAAACAAGGGTCGACGATTAGCTATCCCCACTATTATGTCCGCATGCTCATTATTTGAGTTTATCGAATACCAAGTCCATTTGTGCTTTCACATTTTTCAATTGAATAGTTATATTAAATGAAGTGTCTTTTTAAGGCATACAAGGAAGAAATGTTGTGCGAGAGAACAAGTGTTCAGAGCAAGGAACATAAAATTTCTTTAGAAATATTGAGTGCCTTTACATACATTACTGTAAAATAAATATTAATGAATTAATAATTAGTTTTGACATAAAGACAATATCGCTCAAATGATTCATAGCATTTACTCTAAAACATTGTGTAATGTTCATTGGTTCATCAAGTTCCATAGTTAGTATTATTCTAGTAGATTGAAACGATGTGAAGAAGAGGAATATGTGAGGGAGAAACTTTATCCACCCACATCCATATGTCCACATAGGCTCTCTCTTTGCACATCCCTTACTTGAGAAATGACTATAATACTATTTTTACTTTGTAGGGCATATGAGGGTCTCTAGGTTGTTGGGTCAATAATCAAAGATATTTGTATAAAATATTTAGTCGAATTCCAAAAACTCTTGTCTGGGATGTGGAAAGTGCATATGTCTATTCCACTTTCGCACATGAGAACACATTTTCCCCTCCAAACTTCTTGCACACATTTCAATTTCACACAAGAATACTTTTAAACATGATTATACAATAGTTATTTGGTTGCGCTTTTTGTGAATATTTCATTTGTGCACATATCCCCTTTCTGTACAATTTTTCTACACATTACAAATCATCAATTTTCATGTTATTTGATAGACATATTTTTTTTGCTCTACAAAAACATTTTCATGAAATGTAAAATAAACAAAATCAACTTATCACACCAGAGATTAGTGCATATTAAAAAATTAATTAAGGCAAAATGTTTTGATTTATAGAACAAATTTAGCAATTACTTGATCTCCCCACATAGTCTTATGCCCTGATTCTTCTTCTGCACAAGTAATAATGGTTTCATTTTGTCGCTACCTCTTTTTACGAGGTTCAAATTTTGTCATTATTCAAGAATGCTCCATTTTTGCAATCATTTTTGCAGTTTGTCATTATTTCTACCTCTGCACATGCTTCCTCTAAATCTCTAAACTTCACACAATGAAAGCCACCTTCATAGAAGTTATTTCACACCTCTACACTTCCCATAATGAAATCCACATTCACACTCCGCACTATGCACTTCTTCAAATTTTACAATTGGTGGTTCTAGTTCAATGGGTTAAACTTTTATGAAATATTTTGACATTTCATTGTTTATTAATTTTTCTATACAATAGTCAATGTTTCATAGTGCAAAGCTTTCCTTGTGCGAAACTTTCATTTTGTAGAGCTTAGGAAGCCTCCTTCGCACCTCCACATTCCACATTCTATACCAATGAGAATTTAATATCGTCTGAGGTAAGCCAATCTAAATATGAGTTAAACCAATGCAGAGTGCAAAGGTGTGGACGAAGTGCCTTCTACACAATAAAATCTCCTCAAAATAAACTTCTTCAAATTAAAACATAGATTAGTAAAGTACAAATCTATAATACTCCTTAGTGAATAGTAAAAACAAAATAATTTGCTTTTACTAAAACTAACTAGGCAAAATATGGGCCAATAGAAGTCATGATATAATGTTAGACATTAATATTTTTTTTAATTAAATTAAAAGGATTATTTATGGTCAACCAAGGAATTACAAGAATGAGGAAAGTGTTAAATGAATATTTCACCTATTAGGTAGTTAATGGATAATTACTCCTCTCCCTAGAGATAAATATTTCAGTTGGGAAAAGAGAACCAAGAGGGTAGAGGAGGAACCTAAGGCAATCAAAAAAGAGTAGAAGAAAAATCATTATCTTAGATAGGATGATGTTGAGGTAAGGTAGGACATTTCCACAGAGAATTTCTTGAGCTGATTTTGGCCAGTGGAATTTCTATACAAAACTATTAGTCTAAGAAAGTTATGAAAAAGAAATTCTTGAGATGGTTGGAGAAAGTGGAATTTCTTTGCAAACCTGTGTGGTCTTATCAAAGAAAGACTACTCAGAAGGAGAACAGGCTCGAGAAGAGTTATAGTGGAATATCATGATCAATGGTTGTGAGGAATATTCTCCCTACCTTAGTGATTTCTTATGGCAACCTAACTTTTTTTGAAACAAATAAGTATTTATGTGTGAGTTTGGTTGATATTTCCTATAGATCATGTCTTTCTGTAATTTTTATTTCTTATTATTTCTATAACCAATTCAATAAATTATTTCTATGAAAACGTTAGAAGTGTGGTTGAATATTGTAGATGACATAACAAATGGTTTGGAAGAGTTATCATAATTATGGGAAAATAAGCTTCAGTTGTGAGTATAAATTAAAATAATATTAATTGGTTATAGTATTTGAGACTAGAGGACCATATTAGACCCATGGCCTAGCTAGTGGGAACCAAAAATCAGGAACAATTCTAAGCCTATTAATAAAATCCTATGGAGTAAGATAGGCTTGGTGCAAGCCCCTCTTGAACCTCCCATGAAGATAATAATTATATATGAAGAACATAAAAGAACTGCAACAATTAAACAAGTTAAACTTCCAAGCGCATCTCGTAAATAACAAAGAATATATATATATATACACTAAAGTTAAACATCAGAATCATCTCATGCACAAAGTAAACCGTAATTGGTATACCTATGTAACCATCAAAGGAATATAGTGTTGATTTATGCATTTACATTTGATAACAATAAAATCAATTTTCATCATGAGCCAACAGCCTAAGACCAGTCCCTACATTACTAGATAGATATCGAATGTTATATACATTTAAAATATAAATCATGGATAGGAAAAAACAATGTTATGGACTTAGGAAGATTATAGCAATGAACACTAACACCTTGTGGAAGTGAGTAGGAATGTACAAGGAAAATTGAAACAAACTATATAAATATCCTAGGGTAATATCTATCGTTAGAAATTTCAGCGTTGTACATGTAACATAGATTCTACAATCAAATATAAATATGTGCAAAAGAAACTAGTATTAAAGAAATGAGTCTGATCAAATACGGGAAATTTTTTTAGCCATAGTTACATACACTTCTCTACCATAAACAATGAAATCGGAAAAGGGAACACATTCAACAACTTGTTTGTCTAAAACATGACATCCGCAATACATACATACAGTTAAATATATATTTACACAATAACATGGGGACTTAAGAAAGAGAGAATTGATTATTGAATACTATAAACGAAAGCATAGGATTACAACAAACAACCCTTTTGAGAATAATCCAAAATGTATTTGGTTTTTTTTAGGGTTACAAACCCATATCAAATAGATTTAAAAAAAGTACTTTGGGGATTAAGACGCAAAATTTAAGTACCCAACTTAACGATAGTAACATATAAGAATTACATTGTATAACCCTAAGTAAGACCAAATATGGCTATATGCCAGTTTAATTAACACCAATCCTAAACTTGTGTATATATAAATTTAAATAACCCTAACCCTGAAGGGTTTAAGACTTAAACCTTTGACTGGCATGGAAATTCAATGAACCGTAAATAAAATTTCAACAATAAATTTTGGCCACATTTGCAATGAGCAAAGGATAAAAATGTTAATAGGAACCTAGGAGGATAAGCTATCGAATCCTTTGAAGAAGATTGCAGAAGAAAGAAAAAGGGAGTTATAACTAACATATAAATAAAGGGGAAAGTTCGGATAGTGAGCTAAGTCTCAAAACAAAATGTCAGTAAATATAAATATGAATCATTAAGAAAAATTGAACTGGAAATTGCTCTCTCATTCTGATCGCCCTTGAATCAACATCCCTGGGACAAAACCTTGTTTAGGTTATAAGAAAGATTAATTGTAAGGGTTAAGACAAAAAATGTTGCAACCATGAAATTAGCTATGAAAAAGACAATTTTATAGCAATACGTTTGTGAACCAAAGCATAGAAAGGAAGGTTCGAAGCCACGATAGAGGCGAGCCTAACTGTCGGTATGCCAACATCAAACCCCAAGTACTCTTGCAAGACTCCAGTCATTACAATCCATGTCTGACAAAATGTTCCGAGAATGAATTATTATAAATTATATAGAACCTTATACTAAAAGGTTGTCAATTTTCCTATTATAGAGGTAGATCCCAAGACTAGCCCTAGTTTTGGAAAGATTGAATGAAGTTACATAAATATTGTGATAACATTAGCTGTCGAAAACGCTAACACTAAATCTAAAACATCCATAGCAAAAAAGATAAAGGTCATTCAAGTGACTCATAGTAATAGGGGGTTCAAAACAAAGAAGAGGGCCCACAATAATCACTTGTATGTGCAATGAACAACATTAGAAAGAGAAATTTCAAATCCAGATCACCCAATGCTTTGCAATGTTATTTTCAGCTACAAGCCAAGAGAGAATGACTAACCAAATGCACTAGAGTGTGAGGGTATTACAAAAACTACCTTTTTCGTCATCAGACCATCAGTGAAACCTTAGGACCTAAGAGTTGTATATTTGGAATCGTGCACTTTCCAACGTGATCTAACCTCAATGGATTGCATCTGGAAGATCTTCATGATGGCTCAAAGTATTATTGAGACTAATTCCTTTATCTATATGTGTGTGTGCATGTGTGTTTGCCAAAATTTAAATTCAATGTTGTAATGGTGGCCTTCATTCACCATTGACACATAATTCATGTCGCATACAAGCCTAGATCATGTGCTTGGGAAATTAATGAAACTAAAACTCAAATGGGTAAGAATATATATAATTAATAGGTAAATAATTAAAGAATGACACCTATTAGAAAGTGAATTCCCACATCTATTAAAAAAAACTAATTTTTTTTGGGGTATGTTACAGGTGGTATCAGAGCTATAGGTTCACCTCTGAGACCTAAGGGGTAACCTAGAGTTGAAAAGTTTAATAAGTTAGTATTGATATTACATATAATAATGAGATGAAGAACGCAGTAAAGGAAAAATAGCTTGTTATACCCCTAAGGGAAGAGATTATATATGAGTGCACTTAGGGGATGAAGTGTCATCTCCTATAGCAAAATTGCTAGAAGTAACCAACAATAAAGGGGCTTCCAAAAAAGGTTACTATACTCACATCCAGGAAGAGAGGGTGATGGAACAAAAAGGTGTATTCTCCTTAATAATAATAAGGCCATTCCTTTTTACAATTTTGTGTACATATCAAAAGAAAGCCCTTGTTGAGGCTTGGAATGTATTAGAAACAATAGCATTAGTATAACATATCAAAATTATTCTTGTAGGTAAATGCCTAGTTAAGAGAATATGAAAGAATGCAAGATGGAATCCTACATAACTAAAAGGTTTATTCAACCAAAGATCCAAGCACCAAGTTATGTGAACGACATAAGGTTTTTTGAGCCCACGAAGGAAGGAACATTGTTGTCATTAGTTATATATATATATATATATATATATATATATATATATATATATATATATATATATATATATATATATATATATATCAATTATTATATCAATATAATCTGGGTGAGGAATCAGTTGGTTGTAGGAGTACAGAGTAACCCTACTGATAGTTAATCTTGTGGAAGTAATATGGAAAATCATGAAGAGAAGATGATTTGTGCGATCTAAATGACGAGCTTATGTCAAAATTTATTCTGGGAAGAGAACTTAACATAAAAAGGTTGAAGATTAAACTTGTCTTATAAAATTTATATAAATGTAATAATTAGTGGTTTGATTCTTATGATTCTGGAAGAAGTGAAAAGATAATATAATAATAGTTGTGGAAGAATTAGAAGCCCTAAGATAAAAAGTGATAGATGCATGGAATGTATGTTAATTATGAATTATAAGAATTCCTAATTGTATATTCAGGAATCGAGTGATAAGTACTAGTTCATCATGATGAAAGAGAAAAATCCGTTATGTAATCTCTAGACACCTTAACTGCAATGTGACAAATAGAAGGGGATGTAAAATACAAGAAGAGAGTTGAGAGAAACTCATGAGTGAGGCATGTCAGAGAAGTACTACTGTAATATTGGTGATGTAAATTTCATATTATCTTTTGTTTATTTTAATTATGCCCATACTAAACCAGACTATGCCGTTGAATAGTCACAATGAATTATTTTAATATCACCATGTGCGTCTAGCTTTGATGGTCTACTTGGGAAAGTTTAGAAGGAAAATAATAAGATAAAGAAAACCAACTGAATTAAATGATTGATGGATAACTAATGTGGAAAAGGACCAAGTCCACTTGAACAAGGGACAAAGATAATATTTGTTGTGAATGTGGTGAGTTGAAGTAATTGAAAATGATTGGTTATGGCTTATAGATATCATGAAATTATGATGGCACCAAAAGGCAATATCGTTGGTTGTGAACCATCATGGGAATAGGGTAAGGAATTTTTCCTTGAAAATTGAAAGAAAAAATGTAATGATGATAAAAAGTATGATTATTCTATGAATGATATAATAAGAAAAATGTAGGTTTTAACCCTGTACATAAATTACTTGCATACGAATTCTTAGACAAAGAAAATAAAAAATGCGAGAGCATAACCCATAAAACACATATGCACAGAGATTTTTCCCTGGATCCCAAAACTGGGACTACCAGCTTGATTTTTCATTACATTCCTTTCAATGTTACAATACATATTTATACATGCCGAAGCATCCAATACCATGGACCGAAAACCATCGCGTCTAATAGCATGGACCGAAAAACCATCGTGTCCAAAAAACATGTGCGAAAATCATGCACAAAACCATAGGTGGGTCCGCCCAACCTAACATATGGTCCAAAACCAAAATTTTCCGGGGCGCTGCCTTGGACCCCATAAAGTGGGGTTACGGGTGTCCTTCAAACCCCCTATTAATTACATGGAAATAATATAACGCAACCCAACAATCTCCCACTTGTTGTTTTCTTTCCACAGGGGGCGACAAGAGAGCTTAGTCATTTTTTCAGCCCTGAGATTCCCATTGCTTCTCTACACCAAGAGAACTTCTCAGAGCTCACAGATTTTGTCAATGTATCTGTAGTATTCTTCAAAGTGTCCACCTTTACCAGCAACACCTTTCTGTCTTCTATCATATCCCTCACAAAGTGATACTGAACATCAATGTACTTTGTCTTTGAATGATAAGCAGGGTTCTTTGCCAAGAAAATTGCACTTTGGCTGTCACAGTCTATTCTTATAGCTCCCTGTACTAACCCCATACTTGAACACAATCTCGGCAACCAAACTGCTTCCTTGCTTGCATGAGTGGCTGCCATGTATTCTGCCTCTGTAGTTGATAGTGCCACTACAGATTGTTTCTTACTCATCCAATTGACTGCACCTCCAAATAGGTTAAATACATACCCACTTGTAGATGTTCTCTGATCCAGATCTCTAGCCCAGTCTGCATCAGCAAAGCCATGAATATCCAACACTCTGTCTAATCCTGGTGTTCCTTGCTAGCACAAACCATAATCACTAGTGCCACGCAAATACCTGAAAACCCGCTTCACTGTTGTCCAGTGCTCCTTCCCAGGTTTTGACATAAACCTGCTCAATACTCCCACTGCATGTGCAATGTCTGGTCTAGTACAGACCATTGCATACATTAGGCTACCCACTGCACTTGCATATGGAACACGAGACATGTCCTCTTCCTCTTCTTGTGTCTTGGGACACTGTTCAGCAGATAACCTCACACCTACAGGAATAGGAACCTTCACCGGTTTACTATCCTGCATATTAAACCTCTGGAGTATTGTCTCGACATACTTCCTCTGGTTTAACCAGAGCTTCCTCTTTGACCGATCTCTTTTAATTTCCATGCCCAAAATATAGTTTGCAGCACCAAGATCTTTCATGTCGAATTTGGAGGACAATTGGGTCTTCAAATCCTGGATAATTTCTTTGTCATTTCCAACCAGCAACATATCATCCACATACAAGACCAGATAAATAACACGGTCACCAATTAATTTAAAATACACACAATGATCTGATTTGCTTCTGGTGAAGCCAAGTCCCCGTATAAATGTATCAAATTTCTGATACCACATCCTTGGTGACTGTTTTAACCCATACAGAGACTTCTTTAACTTGCATACCAGTTCTTTCTTACCCTTCACCGCAAAGACTTCAGGTTGCTTCATGTAGATTTCCTCTTCCAAATCCCCGTGAAGAAATGTTGTCTTCACATCCATCTGTTCTACCTCAAAATCAAAAGCAGCAACAACAGATAAAAGTAATCTAATAGAAGTTACCTTGGCAACAGGAGAAAAAATATCACCAAAATCAATTCCCGACACCTAGGAATAACCTTTTTCTACCAGCCGAGCTTTGTATTTCTCCACCTTTCCTTCTGCATTTGTCTTCTTCTTGAACACCCATTTGCTGCCAATGGGTTTCCTTCCGGCCAGCAACTCCACCAGATCCCAAGCCTCATTTTTGTGCAAAGATGCCATTTCATCGACCATGGCCTTTTTCCAGAGTTTTCCATCCTCTGAATCCACTGCTTCCTTCACAGTTCTGGGATCATCATCAGTAACAGACAAAGCAAAATTTGAACTGAAAGCAGATGGACTATACCTTTCTGGCTGCCTTCTTTCTTGAACTGATCTTCTCACAGCCGGAGTTTGTGGCTCTTCATCTTCTGATTCCTCCTCTGCTGCAGAGTCTGATTCTTCCTCCTTTGGCTCAAACTCTATCTTCTCAGGTTCCTTTGGTTGGACTTCATGTTGAATAACATCTTTTACCTCTCTGAACAACACATCTCGGCTGTACACAACCTTCCGTGTGACTGGGTTCCAAAGCTTATAACCCTTTAAACCATCCTTATACCCAATAAAGATGCACTTTTCAGATTTACTATCCAACTTGGTTCGTTTCTCCTTTGGAACATGTACATATGCATCACATCCAAATACCCTTAGATGTGAAAGAGAGGGATTCTTACCAGTCCATACTTCTTGTGGAGTCTTATCCTCCAACGCTGATGAAGGTGATCTGTTGATCAGGTAACATGCAGTATCCACCGCCTCTGCCCGGAATTCCTGTCCTAACTTGGCACCACTGAGCATGCTTCTTGCCCTTTCCATCAACGTCTTCTTCATTCTTTCTGCGACTCCATTTTGCTGAGGTGTATATGGAGTAGTCTTCTGCCGTGCTATACCACACTTCTTACAAAATAATTCAAATTCCTTGCTGCAAAATTCTCCACCATTATCTGTCCTCAGTACCTTTATCTTCTTCTCCGTCTGATTTTCCACCAGAGCCTTAAATTCTTTAAACTGTCAAAGACTTCAGATTTCTTCTTAAGGAAATATATCCATGTATTCCTTGAGAAGTCATCTATGAATGATACATAGTACACAGACTTACCAGTGATGGAACCTTCACAAGTCCAAACACATCACTGTGCACAAGCTCTAATATCTGTTTCGTCCTCTTACACCAGAGGGGAAACTCACCGATTCTGCTTCCCATACAACAATTTTCACAGAAATCAAAATCTAGAGAGCTATCATTCATACCTTCTATAACTTTACCATGAAGTATACGAAGGTTCTCTCCAATATGTCCAAGCCTTTGACACACACATGGTCTTCTCTCCAGAGACCACTAGATTTATCTACTCCATTTTAGGAACCATAGAACTATTGCAAAC